>VXBZ01005677.1:141722-161886 GCA_013399135.1 Heliornis fulica | reverse complement strand
TGCCTGGAGACAGCACCAAGGACAAGTCATTCCGTGACCTTTCCCAGGATGGAAGTGAGGCTGACCAGTCTGTAGTTACCCAGATCCTCCTGTTTGACCTTTTCGAATACTGGAGCCACATTTGCCTTTCTCCAGTCTCTCATTAACTTTTTTTTCTAGCTAAAAGTCACAGAATGTGTTGTTACTCTGACATGAAGTACTAAACGTGTTTCTCATTTAATAAACATATGTATACTACAAACAAGCCCTTCTGAAAGGAAAGGTGGAGGCTCACCTGGCATCTGCATACGGCCCTTTTGAGTGGAGTTGGTGTGCTTGTCTCTTGCTGCTGATTCACTGAATTATCTATTGGATGCTTATAACTCCCCTTTTCCCTCCCATTGGTATTTCATGGCACCGTAAATGTGAACTCGTCAGGAATATTTGAGACAACCAATGTTCTTTTGTCTTTGAGGACTAAGAACTCATTTTTATTGTTTTTGGGTTTTTTTTAATGAAGTGCTCAGTCTGCCAGTACATTCTCATGGTTACCTTTCCCCATACACATCCCATCCTTTATGTGCCTAAAGGTCTGAGTGGTTATCCTGCAGTTCACTGGGAGAGAGCAAGAGTAATGTTTGCATATCCCAAGAAATTAAACAATTGAGAGCATAATAGCACAACTTTGCAGTGTCTCTTTGGCTACTTTAGTTAAGGCAAACGGGACTTCCATGGTGGTGCCAGTCATGTAGATTAGTTCTGTGGAATATTTCTATTTTATCATTTTATTAGATATCACCAGAACTAGAGCATAAATGTGCAAGCAGCCATACTTAATATGAGGTTACCAACTTATTTCTCTTGCAGTCTGAGGAGTACTTTTTCAGCCCTTACAAGAAGGAGGATTTGATTTTGCTGCAGAGCTTGTATTTCTGTAGTCAGGGTGGTAAGTAGGAACCTTTGGTTCAATCTAACAAAGACCGTTTTCTATTTGCAAAGGTATTTCTCAAGGTTTTCCACTTTTAGATACATATTTACAACACTGAACTTGCTCCCATCTCCTGAAAATATTTAGTGAATACTCAAATCCATCTCTACTGTTTTCAGTTGACCTTGTTCTCATAAATGTGAAAAGACATGTTTATGGAGGAAGTAAAATATTTTCAAGAGAAAATGCTGGGAAAATGCAATGAAATTGTTCAGTGTAATTGTTTGTGTTCCATCTCTTTGCATATGTAGTCTAAATGACATTTCTCTTAGGAAAGCTTGGTGTAGTGATAATGCTCCTGAGAAATTTTTGCACTCTTGACTCAGTGCAGCACCCAATGTTGTGAAGCCAACCTGTTGCTTGAAAACCCTTAAGACAACCTGTAACAAATGTTGACTTTGACACCGTTTCTTACCAGTTGTCAAACTGCTCGTAGCAACAGACTATACACAGGTGGTGTCCTACAGAGCTCATCCTCTAGACATAGCACAAAATTATGTGTGATTGAAGTTTTCTTCAACACCGGTAAGCATTGATCCTTAGCAGTCATTCCTTCCTGGATTTATCGGTTACCTTTTCTGATTGATTTCAGCTTCTAAACATGACAGAGCCTGAAGGGGAAGAGGCTTCAGTGTGACTCCTGTGTATGGATATGGGAAGAGGGATGACTGGGAATTTATAGTCAGTTTAAAATAATCCTCAGATATATGAATGTTTAATCCAAATAAAATAATAGATAAACAGGGTCTGAGTCCATTGATGTGTTTTGTGTTGTCAGTAGTGCTGGTACTGTTGCTTTTTTGGCTTGTGCATTTTAAATTTCAAGAAAAAAAGGTGGAAAATGCACCCAATCTGCTTATTGAGCCAGTAGAAATAATTTAATTTTGAAGATCCTGAATAACAGCTACCTAACAGTTAAATTGAGTTTTGCCTGTGGAAACATAGACTTGCTCAGGCATCACTTGCTTGGTTATGATATTATGAATAATTTCATTTTAATTCTTGCAGAAATAGAATTGAAAATCTTTTCAGTCCATGTTAAGACACCAGTTTAATACAGCCCTGTCACACATAGCTGCAAATTCATAAATAAAAATGTTTGTACTATGTAATACTCAAACCTTTATGGAAGGATACTCAAAATAAGTTGTTTAATCTAGGACTGCACAGACAGCATTTAATAGTTGAGTTTTGTTTCATAAAAGGAAAAGCCTTATAGATGCCCCTCAGAGTGGTTACCACTGTGGACAAAAAAAAGCAAAATTCATAGCAGATGGCTGTTAGAGATCCAGCTTTAAATTTCAGATTTGGATTGTAAGGAATAGATCACTTGTAGTCATAATGATTTGTTTCAGCAACAGAGGTGGCTTTTTTGAATGCTTTCCACAAAATTAATTAGGAGATACAAACAGCTCTGCTTCTGTAGCAAGGTAATTCTTTCCTTGAAGACAGCTGATCTATTAATAAGAATGAGAAAGAAGAGGTGCAATTTTTAGAAAAAAGTATCACGGGGGAAAAAAAAAAGGGTTTTGCCAAGAAATACTCCATTCTGTTTGAATTTTCTTAAAATCTTTAGGTTTTTACTGTTATAATAGTTGAGAAATGTCTTTTCAGTCACTTGAGTTTCCTGCACAATGACCGTTCTAAAAATTACGTTTCTAATCCAAGTAATGAAGATGAAATAATGAGTATTTCCCTCTATTCGCTATCCTCTCTCTTTCCTTGCAATTCCCGTGTCAGAATAGTTGGCTTCCACACAGCACCAACCTTTGGTATAATGTTGCTCTAGAGAAGGGAGTATCTTTAATCTTGTGCTCTTCACAATTAACTAATTGGATTTTCTTAAAATGTGTATTACTTTACTTGCAAGCAAATAATTTAAAAGAATTCTGAAAGGTTTTTTATCCCTTTGTGAGCTTTGGGGTTTTTTTTGTTTTGTTTTGTTTAAGTAGGAATAATGGTTGTTCAGGACAACTGGATTTTTAGTGTTGCTCTTAGTGCTTTCAGCAGTGAATGAACTTGTTCTTAAATGTAAAACGATGTGGGGTGTGGCAGCCCAGGACCACACAAAGAAGTTCTTTTGTTGGCTACTCATTCAAAATGAGTATAACTCATCTGCAGGCCTGCAAAAACATTGCAATAATGTTTCATTTTTCTTGGGTTTCTAAGAGATATTTCACAGCTTTTACTGAAAGTACTGTTTGAATTTTCCTGCAGCACCCTGTGTGGAAGCCCACCAACCTGTTCTGAGTCAGCTTGTGTGAAGATGTTTTTAGGTTACCTGTTCAATAAATGAAACTACAGCAGGTAGTCTGGTGTCGACCTGTTTGAGGCAAGATTATTCCAGCTTTGTTGATGAACTCCTTTCATTCAGAAAATGAAAAATAGGAAATAAACAGCAGTGTTTTGGTAGTGGTTCATTCCCCTACAGAAGCTCTAGTGTTCTCTAAGAACCTGTGTTGATTTCTAGTAACTGTGACAGCTTATGCAGTTCCTGATTGTGTAAGTACCTGTGTGGAGTGGAAAATCTATGACCCCTATGCATCAGGGCTGGGACAATGCACATTTGTAGAATTGGCAAAAGAGATCCATCTTCGGCCTCTTCAAGGACCTGATGAGGAGAGTACCATGAGAAGAAACCCTGTATCTTGTATCCCTCCTTGAGTCCTGAATATGCAAAAAGATAGTACAGTATGAAACAATGTCACAACGATGCTTTTTTTTTTGCCTTTTTTTTTTTTCTTTTCATTTTTGTGTTTTGTGCTGCTTTGTTGACCGGTATAGTGCAAAGCACAGCTCTCCTTGGTTTTAATCAATCTTCACCAGTAGTTTCTGGCATGCTTTGTTTAACAGAAACACATGGGCAATCACATAAACTGGTAATTTTTCAGGCCTGGATCGTTTTAAGAAAGCAACCGTCTTTAAGAGACCGTCCAGGAAACTGCTGTTCCAACAGAGCATCACCAGAGGGTAGCAGGACGCTTTGTTGTCGATGCAGTTCCTGGGGCTTGATGCAGCTTTTGCAACGCTGCGCTTGAACAGATCCTTCTTGCCCTGCATTTGTTCTCTTGATTCACAAGATAAGTTAATTTCCTCAAACAGTAAACGTTATTTACTGTCTTTGTTCTTTTGAAAGACAGCAACTTGAGACTGAAACTCCACCAGAATCACACAAATTCACAGAACGTCAGGAGTTGGAAGGCACCTTGAAAGATCATCCAGTCCAACCACCCTGCCCAAGCAGGATCATCTAGCTGAAATCACACTGGAACGCATCCAGATTGGTCTTGAATGTCTCCAGAGAAGGAGATCTGTCACCCTCACAGTGAAAATGTTTTTCATTACATTAAAATGGAACTTACTGTGTTCCAGCTTGGACCCATTGACCCTTGTCTTATCACTGGCCATCACTGAGAAGAGCCTGTCTCTGTCCTTCTGACACTTGCCCCTCACATATTAACAAAAGACCCTTAGTCGTCTCTCTCTTAGTTGAAGTTTAATATATTTTGAAGTTAATATTGCTTGGCAATATAATTAAACATGTCTTTCTTGATTTATTCATTCTGAATGCTAATTTTGATTTAGCCCTGAAGGGATCAGTTCATAACTTCTCCAAGCAACACTACTCAGATTTAGTGGAAAGCCTAGACTCACTCTCCTCACACACCAGCAATAGCTGTTACTGTTCTGTGAACTTCTAGTTTCAAGAGCAAAATTGCTGAAATAGGGCCGTGCCTTCTACACATGGAAAGCAGTTGCTAAAATGCTAAATTGCTGATGCTTAGTTCTGAGATCTTGCTGGACATAAAGCACAAGCTTCTACCCAACAGTGCAGGTTTAGTTTCTTCTTGGGATTGATAGTCTGTGGGACCTTCCCAACTAGGACCAAAGTGGTTCTTTTCAAGAGAGTAAAAAAGTGAGCAAAAGTCATTTATGTTGCCCTAGAACCTCAATGCCACTAAAACACTTTCCACTCACTGACACACAGATAGAGAACCACAGTGTTCATAGGTGCACTGGCATGGTTTTCTTCACTGCTACCTTTGCAGAATGCATTTGAGAGTGTATAGGAACAGTTTTCCAGGAATGGACCAGCCTGGGTGGAGAAACTCAGCTGATCTAGCAGCTAGTACATCAGGCTTTGTCTGGCTTGGCTGGACCAAGAACTTGGTCCTGTTGTTCTTCCTAGGTAATCTTTACTTCCTGGAGGAAAGGGGATAATATTTTCTGCACCATGTTAAAAATGGTATGGGCATGAGCTGATGATTGACAGCTGGATCACAGAGCCATGACTTGAATAGTTTTGGCCAGTTTCCACTAGATGATGCTGTAGTCACTCCAGGGAACAAAGGCTGTTGTTGGAAAGGGAAAAAGTGTTTTTCATTTTAACTACAAATCTGTCTGTAGCACTGTTTCTGCTCATCTTTTGGTACCAAACTCTACTCTTTGATCTTATATCTTTAGGGTACTCTAAGTGAGGTATTTTGCATATATGACAACTGTGGTTTCAGCTCAGATCACCACACAGAATCTTAACACTGGGGATAATCAAACCTGGGTGGCAACAGACTTCCAGTAGTAGCCTGCAGTTCCAGCTCTCTTCTATCTACCTCCTCCTTTATTCCACATGGGACATTATCTGGGGTATCCTAACATCAGAGCTGGTGGTCTCTTTCCAGAAGATGTCTGCAGGAGCCAAGAGGGGCCAATGTCCAAAAATCCTGCCTCATTTAGCTGGGAGCTGAATCAAGTCCTCTGGTAAATCTGTGATGTGGTAGCAAAGGGGATTATAATTTTAGGAAAACAAACCAAAATTGTCATCTTTCTTGTAGTGGTTGAGAGAAAAACAAGAGGGAGGGAAGCTGTGTGCATGTCCTCTGTGGAACGACTTTCTTAATGACAGCCTCATTAAGAGTGACTTCTGCCAAACCCTGTTTACTTTTGCTGGCAGATCTGTCTGAATTAATCACAAGAAACTCAACTTAAAGGTGAGTCTTGTTCTCCTCTGTCTGCTGAGTGACAGACCAAGTGCGAGAAAGAGTCTGCCAATGGCTCCATCAGTACAACACAGCCTGCTTCATACAACATCTGAAAAATAACATACTTTGCCAAGTCTCCATCTTAGCCCATGATCTCTCCTACTGCCCTCCCGTGGAATCAGTTACATGGCATGGTATGGAGAAGGCTTCACTCTACAGCCTTGTCATCTGTGGACCTGGTCTTTCACTGCCACCAGGTTCAAAAGGGAAATAAGGCAGGAATCCTACTTAATACCAGACCGGCCATAAAAAGCCTACAGCTGAGAGAAATCAGACATGGACTGCAATAGACATGAATTTGGAGGACCCATGAAGCCAGACAAGCAGACTAGAAAAATATTAGAAAGTGGTATACCAGATTAAATTAATTATGCTTGTGCTCATTTCCAGGATCACAAAAAATAATAACAAAAAAAAAGGGTATGCCTCAACAGCCACAGGACAGGGAGAGTGATCAGAGCACAGTTCCTACGATCCTTGTGGAAATGGTTAGAGACCTTCTCTGCCAGTTAGATATTCACAAGTTCTTGGGACCAGATGGGATCCACCCAAGGGTATTGAGTGCTTGCCAAACCCCTTTCCATCACCTGTCCGTAGTCCTGGCTGACTAGGGAAGTTCAGCTCGACTGGAGGCTGGCAGATGCTATGCCCATTTCCAAGAAGAGTTGGAGGGAGGATCCAGGGAACTACAGGCTAGTCAGTCTGACCTCAGTGCCAGGGAACATCATGGGGAGGGTCATCTTGGATGCTATCACACAGGGTATGCGTGACAGCCAGGGGATCAGGCCCAGTTGACATGGGTTTACAAGAGGTAGATCCTGTCAAAATAAACTGATAAGCCTCTAAGACAAGGTGACCTGCTTAGTGGACAAGAGAAAGGCTGTGGATGTGGTCGATTGGACTTTAGTAAAACCTTTGATCCTGTTTCTCACAGCATTCTGCTTGAGAAACTGGCTACTGGAGTGGTGCACCCTCTGCTGGGTGAAAAACTGGCTGGATGGCCAAGCCCAATGAGTAGTGGTCAATGGAGCCAAATCCAGCTGTAGGCTGGTCACAAGTGGTGTCCCCCAGGGCTCAGTCCTGGGTCCAGTTCTGTCCAACATCTTCATCAACGACCTGGATGAAGGGATTGAATGTTCCCTCAGCGAATTCACAGACGACACTAAGCTGGGAGGAAGTGTCACTCTGCTGGAAGGTAGGGAGGCCCTTCAGAGGGACCTGAACAGACTGGACTTATGGGCTGAGACCAACAGGATGAGGTTCAGTAAGACCATAACAACCCCATGCAGCACTACAGGCTTGGGAAAGAGTGTCTGGACAGCTGTCAGGCAAAGCACTGACACTGGGGATGTTGTTTGACTGCTTACTGAAGGTGAGCCATCAATGCGCCCAGGTGGCCAAGAAGGCCAACAGCATCCTGGCCACAGCATGGCCAGCAGGTCTACAGAGGTGATTGTTCCCCTGTACTTGGCATTGGTGAGGCCACCACTCTTGTACTGTGCCCAGTTCTGGGCCCCTCACTACAAGAAGGACATTGAGGTCCTGGAGTGTGTCCAGAGAAGGGCAACCACACTGATGAAGAGTCTGGGGAGCAAATCCTATAAGGAGTGGCTGAGGAAGCTGGTGTTGTTTAGTCTGCAGAAAAGAAGGCTGGATTACCTGAAAGGAGGTTGTAGAGAGGTGTTCAGATGGTCTCTTCAGCCAAGTGACAGGTGATAGGACAAGGGGAAATGGCCTCAGGCTGCGCCAGGGCAGGTTCTGATTAGAAATTGTTAGGAAAAAGTTCTTCACTGAAAGAGCTATTGGGATGTGGAACAGGCTACCCAGGCAGGTGGTTGAGTAACCATCCCTGGGTGTATTTAAAAGACAAGTTCATGAGGTGCTTAGGAATACGCTTTAGGAGAGGACAGGTGCGGTTGGACTTGATCTTTTCCAGCCCAGTCATTCTGTGATTCTCTGAAACTGTTACAGGCTTTAATGCAGTGTATTCATGTGATAGCCAGACTCTTGAAGAAGCAGTCCTCTGTCTCTCATCCTATGATCACCTCCTTTTTCTACAGCAATGTATTAGTGGTATTATGCCTTTACAGATTACTTAAGGAGTTATTCTTACCACACTTACACTTACATCACATAATCTAACTGCCCACCCAAACACAGGCTATGGATTTTGTTTCCTATTTTTTCTTAAGACATCTGAGAAGTTAAATGTGTTTGCACTGAAGTTAAGATGTCTGATTTCACGGGGAGTAGTTTGATCCATGTTTGGTTGAGTCACATAGCCAGTACTGTGTGAAGGTCTGGTTATAGTTTTGAAGGTCTTGATTGACAATTCTTGAAGAAGTACAAACTCTTTGTGATCTTGACCAAAATACATGACTTCTTGGTGCTCCGATTACACAGCTGTGGAAAGTGAAGAACGCAAGTGAAAGTGAACCAACCACCTTTTGTGTTGGTATGCTTCTCCCATGCCCCCACCTTTTCCTGACATTTTCCCATAAATCTAGATTAAGAGATAAACATTAGTGATGCTCATGATCTTTGCCTCTTCATGATTTGGGAAGACAGATAACAACACAACAGCCAAGGGCTATCTATGTTAATGTGCCCACCTGGACAGAGCATCCTCTGGCACCTTTGGGTGGTATGTAAATATGACTATGAGTCAATCATTTCATTCCATAAATAGTGAGCAGCCCATGAGCTCTTTGAGGTCCCCTGAAATGACAGTGAGCTGCATGTCAGGATCTCCCCTTGAAAGGGATACCTCTCAAGGTTACTCTTTGAGGTTTAGAAAATCCTTGCTGCAACAGATCTGCAACAGATCCTTGGTAATTAATTGGGAATAAGTGCATTAAAACTTTGTGATCTTAGCTAAGAAGTATAAAGGGTTGATTGCATACACTATCCTTTAGACATAAACCATTGACCCAGTCAAAGACTAAGACTAGATGTAGCTGCACTGAGACTCCTCACTGAGGAGTTTAGAAAGCAAGGGGATCCTTTCTGAAACTCATGACTCAATGGGAGGGTCTCCCTGACAGTTTCATCTGACCCTGTTCTTTACACACTAAACAATCAAGATTACCTTAATCACTGTCATATTTATTATCAAACAACATTACATCCTTTGTTTTATATCAAAAAAGATATTGTTGCCTCTCTCTTAAGAGAAAAGTGCAATCCTCTTATGTCTCCATCCCTGACACCTTCTTTGATTTATCCATGCCTGGATAAACTCTTGACAAATGAAAGAAGTAGTATTTTAGAACTGCAAGTATAACAGTAGAAGATTAGCATGCTCGGGTGATCTCAGATGCTTCCATATGAACAACTAAAACAGTGATAAGGAACCCATTGGTCTCCCCTGTGGCAAACATACATCCTAGTCAACCATTATTGATTTTTTTTTTACTCCCCCCTTTGTGCTTTCTGGAGAACAGAGGCCTATGGCTGGATGAATGGTAAGAGACAAAGGCTTTGGGCCAGCATCTCTGCACTTGACCCCCATGGGGAGGACACACATTACGGTCTCTATGCTGTCCCTTTCCTACCTGCCTGAATCTTTTCTTTAAGAGAAAGGAACACAGGAACTTCATAAGCTAAAATATGCTAAGCCAGGAACATTGCCTCTTTGTCAAGTTTGTCCTTACAGTCAGCAAGAACATGTGCACTTGAGAAATGTCTCCTGAGTATCTGGTAAAAAAGGATTTCCTTTGAGATAGAGCAGAAGGGAAATATCAGTGTGTGCCTGCTTGTGCTTAATTAAATCACACCCTTTATGCTATTGCTCTTACATTTGTGGTAAAAGTTCTGCAACAGTGCTTATAACAGGTTGCTCCATGAACTGAAGAACAGCTGTCCTGGTGCTCTGTGTCCTCTGAGGGGGGATGACCAGTACATAAGAAATGCCTGCTGCAAACACCATGTACTTTTTTTACTGGGCATTCCCTCTGCACATTCTGGCTTCCCTGGTGTCTGGCAAAAATTAAGCTGGCACAACTCTCTTTCCTTCTTATGGTGTCTCTCTCTCTAATGCCTGATTGTTACTGTGAACCTAACACATACATATTAATACTCAGCATCTGTTAGTGTCTTTGAGACACACCAATACTCCGTTGTGAGGAGTTGTCCTCAGGTTCAAAGACTGTGAGATGCACACATTACCTATTGATTTAATTCCCTTATGATTAAAAGGCAACAAACAAGGTAATAGAATTAGTTATTGACTTGTTTAGGACCAGGTTGTTTGCAATTCAGTTCCCAATGCTGTAAGATATGCAGTTGAAACCAAAAACCTGATCTTCAAAGCTACTTATGAAATAAGAAGTTAGTTGGGAGAATTGATTCCTGCTGTTGTGCCCAGGGTGCAACATGCAATCTACATACGTTCCTGTGGGGAAGGCAAATAAACTCACTGCCAGTGAGCTCTTTTAACATACAGCCTTGATTTTAAGTTTGCAACCACACTACATCTGAAGTTTCACTGTCTGAAGTTGATAAAAACGAAGCGGCTGGCAATAGATGCTGGATCATTTTTACAGCCAAAGAAAGCAACCGGCCCACCATCTCCTTCGCTTGGGCTGCACATGAAGGGGGCTGGATAGATTGCAGTGTGGTAGCCCTTGGTTCTCGTCATGGGGATTATCTGTATCACAGTCTCAGAAATCTGTAGGATTTTGCACAGCCATCCTCTGCCTCAGCACTGCTAATGCTTTGTCTATAACATCCTTGTCAGTTTGACAGAAAAAAACCCCTAATTTTATGCAAAGATACTTTATGATTTAGCTGCCATGAGTATGGTGAAAATCAGCTTGTTCTCTGGCACCTCAAAATCTCTAAGCTTAGTATCGTGGCTGTGATCCAGACAAGCCTGTGGTATGAATGTGCACTCTAAGCACACGCGTTGCTTCTGTTTTATCAGATGCAGCAGTAGCATAACTGAGAGCCGTCATAACAGAAATGTTCTCTGGATTGCATATATAGAAATTAATATCTTCAAAATGCATGTTGAATATCCTCTTCTTGTGTAAGTTTCATCATTATTCTCATCTTGAGCAGAAAGCTTCAAGATTTTGTTTGTTTGTTTGTTTTGCAATTAAAGAAGTGGGAGCAAAGGGAAACAGATTAAGAAATGCCCCTGCAAACATGAACAATGACAGTTTCACGTTACTGTGAACTTGTATACAGTCTGTACAAAACTTTCATAAGCCTGCATAGTAAGGATTGTTCTGCATTATTTTTGGAAGATGGGTGGGGTTCCTCCTCTCTCAGCCATTTCCAAATCTCTGCTGCTCTCTGTACAGGACTCTCAGGCTATCCCATCTCTTGGGTGGTATCTCTAGGTCTGTCTGCTGTTCCAAGGCTCTGATCTAAGAATTGTTATGTTTAAACAATGCCTCTGGGAGTGAGCTTACCCTCTCTGTCTGTCTTTAGGATGGGTGGGAAACAGACTTTCAGCTCTCAGATATGCACTGTGCTCTGCTCTTCCTGATTCTGGCCAGGTTAGCAAGATGCACAAACACACCCAAGAGCACAATTCCTGTGGTGACAAGCTAGATACAGCTTACAACAGAACATGTCCTGCTGCATTACCAAGTGGCTTGCTCTCTGATAAACTGTAAAGCTGCTCTATCACATGTTTGTTGTGCTTGGAGGTACCTGAAGGAAACAAGATTTTCCATCTTGGCACTATTAAACAGCTGTGATAAAAGTATTGACCTGCTTACAAGGGGGGAAACATTCCAGTTATGTAAACAGTAGAGAAATATTTTTTCCCTGCATTCCTAGACTAAGCTGACTTTAGCTTAGTCCATAACTTCTATCTGTGCTGTTTCCTTCGCTGCCTCCGCAGATGTAAATTGATTTTAGAACCACAGGCTGTTACCCAGTGAAAAAAAAAAAGAGGTTTCAACGCATTCATGGAAAAGCCAGTAAAAGATTATGAAGAGACATTGGGTGACCAGTTAGAAAATACACTTCTAAAAGATGCCAAAACTGGCATGCTGGGGGAGGCTAAGGACTGCTTAGAACAGTATCCATTTCCAACAGTGGATGCTAATGACAGTTTAAGAGAACAGCATAACATGTCAAACTAAAATGTCTTCTTTTTCTTTCTGTAAAAAGTCTCGGCTTCCAGTGTCTAACAACGTAAGAACTTTCTGGCATGGCAGCTACAGAATTTAGACTTGAAGTACTGAGTTCAACAGAGTTTAATAGCCACACATAGTTCTCTTCCTTGAATATATTTAACCTTTTTTAACACATTCATATCACTGTCCTCTTCAATATTCCATCCTAGATGAGTTTCAGAGTCTAACTTATATAGAGTGTGTATTGGAAAAGAGTTAAAAATTAGGGGAAAGAACTAATATTTGTTGATTTAAATTGGCTGACCCACATTCTTGTATTTCAGGTCTGTTGCCTGCAGCCCTTGAGTCATTAGGAGCTGTAATTCTCAATCCTCTGCATTTATGCTTTGTGTGGTTGCATTCTCAATCATCATATTCCCATGAGCAACAGTTATTTCACACATTTGAGGATTTTTTTGCCCTTTTGCTTAGTTTGAGATGAGGCAAGAGAACAGGCATATAATAATACTGATGTGGCTACATGATCAGTTTATATAGGGGTGCAATGCTTTCTCTCTCTGTATCTATGAGGCAGATGATAAAATTCCTTTTTTTTTTTCTTCTTTCTGCAATATATACAGGGACTTGAAATTCATGAAGTGCAAGAATAATGTCACAACACAGTGCATAGTCGGTTCTGTTTTTCCTTCATTTGGACTGGACTTCCATCTGGACCACAACAGCAGAAGGCAGGTGGAAATGAAGATTGAGGTAAAAATGAAAATTAGGTAATCGTCTGGATTTTCCTTTCTTGTGTAGCTCAGGCCCAATTTTTCACTCACCAATTCAGAGAATGCTGTTTCTAATGTACATTGCAGACAGTGTAGTTCTACATCCATCCTACTAAAGTGACTGCACCCTGATAATAAAGATGTCATAAATATGCTGGTTCATTAGCTTTTGAAACTCAGTTTTAATTAATGACTGCTGCACTTCTAACCTGGAGTGCAACTGCTTCACCTTGTCTTGATTCTTTCAGATGTATTTCAGGCAAAAACAAGAAGAACAGACAGCTCAATTCACCTATTTGCTAACTAGCATCAGCACAGTCCTCAAAGCAAGGCTGCTCTGGAATGCCAGAGATAGTGAAAGCCCCACATAACTAAACAAACAGCTCATAATAATAAACTGATCCACACAATTTCCTGCATTGTATCTTTGGAGTCAGTGGGCTGAGGAGTCTCCTATGTGAGCAGGAAAAAAGACAGCCAGGTAAGCTTAAGAAAAAGAGATACTGCCATAAAAGATCGACTCTGCAAGAGTTGTGTCATCTTCAGTGGGTGTTACTTCACCTTTTCAACCTTTGATCGAAGTGGAGATTACCAACAAAAGGCAGCAGTCCGGGAAGTTTGATGGATCTTGGTGTTAGATCACATTTAGAAGTAGCAATTCTACTTTGGCCCCAGCATTAGCATTTCTTCTGTAAATAAATTCCAGACAAGTCTCCAGAAAATCTACTTTTCATGTGCACATCATTTGTATTTGGCAAAAACATATGGAAGTGGCCATGTTCTCAAATGTGGAATATTGCCCTCTTTCTGCTGGAGACAGGGCAAGCTTCAGTGGTGGGTGCATTACTTTATGATATGTAGGTAACCTCTGGAGCTTAAGTGCATCATATGCACCTGTCTGGACTAATTATTGCAAAATTTGTGGATTTGCAAAACGGCAAAAAGATGCTTCCTCCTTATGTTTCTCCTATTCCTAAGGGATTTTATTTTCTAAACAACTACATCACAAAAAAGATGAGCCCTTTTCCAATGTGGAGCTGTGGTCTGACACTTGTTAAAATTAGCAGCNTTTTTTTAGTGTAGTGTGATTAGTAATTGGGGTTAAAACAGTAAACCTGATATTTACTTTAAACTGGCTTTGAAGGGTTCTGGACATCCTACTCTGGCAGGGGGGCTGGACTAGATGATCTTTTGAGGTCCTTTCCAACATTCTGACATTCTGTGATTCTGTGATTCAGTGACAATGCTGAAACTTCACTAAGAACAAGTTTAATAACAGAGTTAGAATAACAGCATGAAGCCAATAGATCTTCAAGCCCCTTAATCTTGTTTCTATCAAGACAGACGCTTGTTAAGTGTTTGGTTAGCCACTAAGAATAGTTGGTGGTCCATTTAAAGAATACAGCAGTATTTCTACAGAGTAGCTGTCCATGTGAGAAATAGCCTTCATTCAGACTCATCTGGGTGTGTGCATGTATGGAGCAATACTAATTATATCAGAACTCCTTATTCATGGCACTTGCTTAGTACAAGCAGTTGTGTCCAAAGGGTCAAAAACCCCAACCTAGATGTGGTATTTCCCAGCCTCAGAGTAACTGCTTTTGCAACCTGAACATATCTTTCAAACTTTTCAAGTGGTCTTAAATATAGGATTAAGGTAGCAGACAGAGATTACATGTTTCCCATGGCTCTCTGGAAAAAATGGTGTACTAGACAAAATATAAATTTTAAAATATTTGGAAAACAAGAATAGCAGAACTTGCCAGAGGATGACTGTTTCACAACAGCTCTCAAGGTTTCCAAACTTGTTTTCAATCTGTGTTAGAGGAAAAACAAAGCTCCTCTAATGCTTTCAGGAAGCAGAATCATGCCAAAATGGGTCTCCCCAGATACATAAGTCCAGGGCACACATTTTACCCAACCCCACAGCAAATCTGTTGAGTTCAGTTTGAGAATCCTCCTGAACTGTATGTAAGACTTCATAAAAATTTGATTTTGTTAAATGAGGACAGTATTTTTCTTATTTTGAGAGCCTCTGGGTAAACCTAGTGTGTCTATTAGCTCTAAACCAAGTATCACCTTGCAAATCTGACAGAAGCAGAATGCTCCACCAGAGAAGCCCTGACCCAAAGGCCAAGGTGTCAGTAGAAACACTCTCAATAACTTTTCTAGGCTGTGAATTTTTTTGCTATATTCTCAGTCCTACATTTATTGCCCAAATGCAATTCTTACTCTTTCTCTTACAAATAAAAAAAAAACAAACAAACAAACCAAAACCAAAACCAAAACAACAGAAGAAAACGCAACTAAAACCAAGCAAACCACAAGTGTTGAAGTGAGGAGAACATGTAGAAAATCATGCCAGACAAGCAGAGCCACTAGCTTTCCAGAGAGATACATGCTCTTCATGCTACTTTTATTTGTTCTTGAACTATAGATGCAGAGTGAATAACACAGACATTTTGTATGTTCTCTATGTTCATCTGTGCTACGCCAGAAACTTTACTGGTGAACTATGCATCTTGCCATTTAACCTTTCGCCACAAATATGCAGACTATTTAACAACCCAGGCCAAGGAAGTTAAAGTTTCTAGGCATGCTTGTGATCTTAGCATTTTAATGTGTAAGTAGTCATATCCTTCCACATTCAAAGTGCCCAAAAATAAATGAGATTTGCCATTTTGCTTCAAGTGACTGTTTAAGATTGTTTTATGAAACAATAACCAATGTGACTTTCCAAGGTCATGTGCATGTTAGTGACAGAATTCAAACATAAAATGTCGATGCACTCTTAATTCGGTCAAGATGTCTAAGTGAAATTCCTTCTGTCCAAAGCACCCTCTTTTTCCATGTGTAGATAATTAAAATAAATGATGCTCATGAGAAAAGCCATGCTCTATCATCAAAATCCCATTTATCTAGATAAGCTTCAAATCCCTTCTTGTTTTGTTCAGATAAAGTTCATTTGTCTTTATTTGCAATTGATCTGGCTTTTCTTGAGATTGGTGCAATAAGTTGGGTTTTGGGTTTGGGTTTTTTTTTTTTTTTTATTGTCTAAGCTCCATGACAGGTTTACTTCATTGAAAAAAAAGGAACCCCTAGCCTCTACTGTTTTAACGCTACCATGATAACTTTGTTAGCAACCTTATATGCCTCCATATTTGGGTATCTTGAAGAAGCAACAGACCAAAGAGCCATAAGCAGGTCCTTCTCCACTGTGAGGTTATAAGGTGAGGAAAAGGTGAGATGTCAGAGAAACATCACACCTTTCTCACTAGTATAGCAGTGGACAGTCTGCTTCATTCCAGATGCAAACTGGTGTGATGGCTTGAGGCAGGCAGCCGTGTTAAAAACACAAGAAGAGGATTAAATGATCTAGTATTTCTTTTTGTAATAGATACTTCAGTTCATGTTCTTCCTTTGCAGAATTCACATTAGAAATTATCTCCAGCCCTCCAGTTCATCATATCAACACATAATGGAATTTTCAACAAAAAAGGATGGTTTGCCATAGCCTTTGAAAATGGAAAAACACCCTTCCTTCTCCACTATCATCTGGAGTAAGAAAACTAGCCTCCACACCTAAGGCAAATAGTTTCCCTCACAGCTTTTCAAGAGTTCATCATCCTTCCTCTACTCTGAATCTTTATATGTTATTCTTGGGGAGGGGGGTAAAGAGCGGTGTCCCCAGAAAGGTGTTCCCTTACTTCACACTTTTAAATGTGCTTGCAGCAGAAAGAAATGTAAATGTAAATAATGTAAATGTAAATAATGAAGGGGAAGAAGTGAAACAAAGGAGAAAAGACACATACTTCTACTTCTTTAATAGAGTAGAAGAAAATGCTAATGTTCAACTAGGTCCTAGTTAGATCTGTATTTCCACAGAATTCTAGAATCCCAGACTGGTTAGGTTTGGAAGGAACCTCAAAGCCCCTCTAGTCACACCCCTCTGTCATGGGCAGGGACACCCTCCACCAGCCCAGGTTGCCCACAGCTCCATCCAACCTGGCCTTAAACACTGACAGGGAGGGAACAGTCACAACCGCTCTGCACAACCTGGGACAGGGCCTCACCACCCTTCTAAACTTTTTAAAAGGTTCTTGTTTTCTGGTCTGTAACATATGCAGCTGGTAATAAATTAATAAAATGTAATACATGAAATTAAGTGAGATTTACACCTCACATTTTTGTGTAAATGAGAATTTGGGGACAAAAAGCAAGTTCCATATCACCTCCATTTAAGTTCTGAAAACTTTACTTGGGGAGTTGACACTTTCCACTCTTTTTCAAAATCAAGCTGTTTAATATCTTCACGGTGAGCTGTCACTGAACTTGGCATTGTTTTTGAGCTCTTTATCATGCATTTCTTTCTTGACTAGGGTTACATACCTGAACCGGAGCATAAATGCATATATGTATATCAATTTCTTCATGTCTTCTCTAGGCATGTACTTTACACTTCATTTTTTAACAATAAATCTTCCCTAAGCTATAGTAAGCAATGTAGATTTGTGATATACTGTATTCATTTTTCTTATATTTATTTAATGCAAAAATGATACACCACTAATGAGTTTGTTTCTACAAGTGGAACACGAAAATCTGAAGTTCTGGTCATGGAAACTGGAAAATTCTTATAGGGAATAAAATAGTATGACTTTCTATAGTTCTTGAAGGGTTCATCACCTAATGAGAAGAAATCTCCAAGGAAAGAAAGATTTTCTGAGGGAAATATGTTTGGCACACAAGCACCATTTCTTTGTTCTTCAAATTTTAAGTAAGTGTGATTTTTCCAGATTTTCTTTTCATCCAAATCACCATATCATCTTTGAAGTTAAAATTCTCATTAACATTGATGAAAGAGAGAAAGAGAGACAAACTAAACTGCCTGAATGGCTTCAGTACATAGACACTGTGGAAGAAAGTGGATCTTACCCTCAGTGAAAAGCATCATCTCATGGCTGGGACCTAGTGAAGCTGATGTGCTTTAAGGTGATTACATTAACTAAGTGCCCAGCTGCTATGGGTAGCAACTCTGTAAACTCAAAAAGTTCACATATGCATTGTTAATTTGAAAGGGCAGGGACGGTCATGGCTGGGAGTCTGTCCATTCTTGAAGACAATGACTCTGTGTGCCCCCCTTATATTTACTAAGTAATGAAATAACTGTTTCTAAAAACCTCTCCCTTTCCTCTGGAAATGTTGTGATGTGAAAAATCTGTACACCCCTTGACCAGCTGTATCAAAGGTGCATGGGCTGGCATTTGGCCGTGCACAAATGAAACAATGTACCAATCAATAAAAGGGAATGAATTCTTGTATTTCTGGAGTTAAAAAAAAAAAAAAGTGTTCCCTATGGAATAATTTTGCAAGTATGTGTAATTAAAGGTAAATAAACATAATTAGTATTTATAAAAAGAAGCTTTACATGTAAAGATAGTTTAAGTTGGGGTGAAATAAGTCATTGGTTTCATTCACAAAGAGATGTTTCAAACCAATTACATTCTCTTATGACACTTCTGTCGATGTCAAGGAAGATATTTTAGGGATTGCATCTAACAATTAATTTTGTTGGCTGCTTCTGTGAATTATGGTGACTCACAGATATGAACAGAAATTATCCCCATTTCCTTGGTGTCTATACAAGAATAGTCTGAGTCTGCTCCAAGTAGAAGCCTTGGTACAATCTGGTATCTGAAGACCTGAAGAAGCTCTTTGAAGATCTGCAATCTGGTTATTGAATTCTGATACCAGGGTATTGCACTGATATGTAAAAAGAGGGGGCAAAATCAAAACTATATGTTTTGTGTGTACATAAAAATTATGAGGGAAAGTAAGTTTGGACGGAAAACTGAAACCACCAAAGACAAGTGCCTCTGTATACTCAATGTGTGATCCATGACCTTCAATTCCTACCTAATGGCTACTAACAAGTCCTTGCATTTCCCTCCCAACATGTGAGTCATTATTAGAAAAGGCTACTTATATACTTTTGGATACAAACAGCTTCTTGATACTGCCCTAAGCAATTCCACCCCATGTTTCTCTCTTTTCACCTTTATACTCTGCCCTGACAAGGCCACACCCGCAGTAGTGTGTCCAGTTCAGGGGGCCCTAGCTCAAGAAAGACATGGAGCAACTGGAGACAGTCCAAGGGAGGACTATGAGGATGATGAAGGGACTGGAACATCTCTTGTGTCAGGAAAGGCTGAGAGAGCTGAGGCATTTTAACCTGAAGAAGAGTGAGAGGGGACATCATTAATGCTTATAAATATCTAAAGGACAGTTCTCAAGATGATGGGGATAGATTCTTCTCAGTGACAGCACAAGAGGCAATGGCAACAGAACTGAACACAGGAAGTTCCATCTGAACATAGGGAAAAAATTGCTCACTGTAGGGGTGACAGAACACTGGAACAGGCTGTCCAGAGACACTGGAGTCTCCTTCTCTGGAGAGATTCAAGACTCTCCTGCAACCCTGTGCAACCTACTTAGGTGAACTTGCTTTAGCAGGGAGCTGGACTAGATGACCTACAGAGGACCCTTTCAAAATCTACTGTTCTGTGATTCAGGTAAAAAGATTTGCTTAAATCCTCAGTCCTATGATTTTAAGAGGCTTGATCTAATCCAACTTGAAGTCGATTTATTCTTTCAGATGTTAAAAAAACATGAAACTTTTATCAGGATACACCAGGCTATTACAACTCATTTAGAACATGGGGCTGCAACATTCCTGATAATGAAGACTACACTGATGCAAAGCTGTAGATTTTGGTTGACACCAAGTTTGGTCATGCAATGGTATTTTGTGCATGGCCCTGATAATAGCTATGGAAATATCTGAGAATAAGACGCTACTGAAGCAGAATGAAGGTTCACTCTGGTGGCGACTCTCAGCCAGGGCTCTTCCCTCCCTAAGCCCCTCTTCCCTTCCTCACAGCATTTGGTACAGAGAAGGCCTTTGTCTTCATTGATGATACATCAAGAATACATCACAGCAAGAAAATGGGAGATCCTTAGACCACATCTATCCAAAAACCTGGTGTCTAATGCCCAGTAAACCACCAGCAGAAGTCACATAAATTTCAGTGAACACTTGATTGAAGGCCAACATTTCTATAAAACATAATTTCAGTTAACTACCCAGAATAAGAACAGATCACCAAGGAACTCATAGGTAGAACAGACTTATAAAATGGAAGAGTACTGGCACTGAGCTGACTAGTCTACAACATGTAACAAATTCTTGTATACCTCATAATTTCAGTGGAAAAGAATTTCTTATGTCAAAAATAG
>VXBZ01005677.1:43645-127179 GCA_013399135.1 Heliornis fulica | reverse complement strand
GCGTGCGGGGCGGTGGGGTGCGAGGTGAGGGGTTGATTCCCTGACGTGGCTGTGCGGCCAGCCGCATGCGGGGTGGTCTGCAGGAAGCCCTCTGCAGTGAGGGGGAGGCGCGGCGGGGCGTAGGTGTGCGCGGTGTTGCGTGGGGCGGTGAGTCGTGATGGTATGGCGCGAAGTGTGCGGTGAGGGAGCGTGGCTCTGCGTGGCGTGCGAGGGCGCGGGGTGTGAGGGGGGGTTGGGTTGGAGGATGGGGTGTGGAGCGGCGCGGTGTGGGACGAGGAGTGGCCTCCTGGTCAGGGCAACTAGTCACCATCTTCCTGGGCTGCCTGCGCCTGTTGCTCCCATGTTTTCTGCTGCCTTTGCAAACAAATGTGTGAAATCCACTCTCTGGAGGAGCACGGAGCCCGTGTCCCGATTTCAGAAGCGATACGTATGAGTTAAGTCTGGCATCTGAAACGTCTGCCTTGTTCCTTGGCAGCGGGTCTTGGGTGCCCGATAGCTGTCAGCAGTCAAAGATACCTACATACTGTCGCCAGGTGACTATTTTAATTGCTGATGACTGAAGAAGGTGCCCTTAAACTGTGTGTATAATGTCCAGGAATGTTTCCGGACACTGTAACATGATCATCTCTGGTGTTGTGTTATTACGCAGTCCCATGGCACAACTGTGGTCTAAGGCAGCTCCTGGGCATGCGTTGGCACTTGAGCACACTGGGGAGGTTTCCCAGTAGATGGGTTGTGGTCAGCCAGTCTACTCGGGAAGCTTTTTTACAAGGCTACACCAGGCTGCTCCTTGCCATTTAGCCTCTGTGCACAGGAGCATTCCCAAAGCAATTCTAGCTTTCTGTTAGTTTTTAAGTCTAATTTCTAGTTGTGCCCTGTAACTGAGCATTGTGTTAACTTCTTTTGAAACATCCTACATGCTCATACTTGAAGTTGGTGAGTGAGACTGTGAGAAGTGTATCAGTGCTGGCATACAAAATTTCCAAAGATTATCCTCTTCACATTTGACAGAGGAAAGCAAGACTGTTGTCTAATGTGCTCAGAGTTGCACATGGAAATCCTGCTTTAGCGAAACACATACCTGTGTTAGATCTTCCACTGTGAAGTCAAGCTTCAGTATAGATCCATCCCAGGAGTGCTGTGTGAAAAAGTTAATGATAGCAGTTAAAAATAGCTATTACAAAAAAAAACAAAAAAAAAAAAAAAAAAAAAAAACCCCAAACCCCAAAACATAAGCTCAGAAAATGCCATCTGTTTTCTTGATACGGAGTCTTGACTAATCATACCTTTGAAAAAGAGTAAACAAAAATTCCCTTAAGAAGCCTACAATTTAGTTTTATGAGCCTAGCTAAACCCTGTGGCTACAACAGCATCACTGTCATTTTACACTATGGTCTCATCAGAATGTGGGAAGAAAAAATATTCACATGGTGGCAGGGAGAATTGTGATACAATGTCAAAGTTAGATTTTGGTCTGCTTTCTGGCTCTTGGTTAGGTACTATACTGTAGTATACTATACTGTAGTTTTGTTCAGTACATCTTTATGTGAGACAAATTACAGCTTTGGGCAATATTCGCCTTTCTCAAGACTCTTCAGAAAATGACTGCTCCAGGCTGAAAATATTTCTATTAGGAAAAAAAATATAGGAGTATTTTAAGTGCAACAGAATCCTAGTTTCTTACAGAATCCTACACTGCTGTCCTTTGTTTTTAGCTGTCTTTTGGTACAACTGTAACTATTTCTTCTTTCACTTTACTAAGTGAAAGTATTTTTTTTTCCTCTCACACTTTAATGTGTTTATTCTGCTTCTAACCCGAATTCTCTGCTTCATTTCCAGAATTAAAAGTGTCTGCAAAACGTGACAAACTTCCCAAAATCGTATCAGTTATGTGTTATGCTATGAGAAAATGAAGGGAAGCGCATGGTTGGAATAATAAGAGCACTTAAGTCTTCGTGCAGTGCTCATCATTGGTAGGTCTCAAAGTGATTAATTCAAGCCTGAGACAGTTCTACAGAAGCTAGGAGGGCAGAGGTATAAGTGAATTCTGCACGACCATCAGGCTAGTCTGTAGCTGACCTGGGAACGTCGGTGAACAGAAGCAAGATTGTCAATTTGACATCATCCTAAAAGCCGAGCTGCTCAGCTTGACAAGATGACACTACATCTGTGTAGTGTCCATCTTTCAAAAATTAAGGTAGTTCTCCATGGCACTGAGGTTTGTGCCTTTTCCAGAGGTGCTTTGCAGAGATATTTATTAGAGATTTTTGTGTTTTGTCAGAGCTGTCCATGCTTTCCTTTGCCACATTGACCACACCTTAACATCCAGTCCCCCCAGTAGATTAAAGATCTATCCTATGAGGTACACAGAAATATGAAGGATGTACAAGAGACAGTAACCAGATGCAGTACCCTGATGAGGAGCACTAAGCTGCTATCAGTGTTCAGTTTTGAGACCCTCTTTGGGATTTCAAGCCACACTTGAACTAGCAAATGTTAGGTACATTTCCTGATGTAAAAAACCCTATTTTTTTGTTACTTTTCTCAGTGATCCAGGTGTCACAGAGAGGGTTTCTACTGCCAAGGTATTTTTTTCCAGAGCTGCAGAGGTGGGACTTAATTGCAGGTTTCGGGAAAACTGCTATAACCTTTTATTTTTTTTTAATTTCCTACTGCTATTTAAACTTAGATGTCATAGGAAGTCTGTGGCTTTTACTTCACTTGTTAGCGTATGAGGCAGGACTAGAGACAACAGCAAGAAATGGGCACTGAATCTGGACCTTTAGAGGGTACTAGTCAAACCCCCTGTATTCTGCTTCTACAAGTAAATGAGATCTGTAGGCCACTTTGACCATAACATGAGATACATCAAGGTCTGCTTCATGGGTCAGAGTGAGCAACAGCTTTGTTGCAGATACTTTTTCCTATGTCTTGGATTCCGCAGTTGTTAGCACTGTTCACTGACAGTGAAATATAAGATTCTACAGTCTCACTTTTCAGCTGGCATGAAAATTTATTTAATGGAATCTTACATGCAGTGAAATCTTACATTGTTTACTTTATTAAGGTGTTTTTTATGGTATCTAGAGTAGTAGTTTCTAAAAAAGGGAGTTAAGGCATCAAGTTCTTCAGAATTAAGTTTAAGAACCATAAAACATCAATCAAAGGACATTAATATATGTGGCTAGAGACTCTTACTGTGCGTTTAGGTTGTACATCTTGGGAAGAACAGAAGCCGAGTTAAATAGAACAGCAAAAGCAGTATCTATAATAGCAGTTATTTAGTGGTGTTAACCACTCATGTTCAGCAGTCTTTCTTTTATGGCACATGTAAGTAGTCTAAGGAAAGGGAAAAACCTAAGCTCACTCATCCAAAACTTCGACTTCAGTTTTTCACAGTGAGTTAGTGAGACAGCACAAACTACGTACAGTTTATGTTAAGCAGAAATCTTACTACATTATGGAAAGCTGCAGAGGTGACAACAAAGAAGAACTGAAGCAGAACTGAGGAAAGTATGGACAGGTTTGAGCAAATCTTGCTGCTGCTAATTAAAGGATGCATCTAAAGCTCAAAGAGATCAGTCATGTTAAGTGCTAAATTTCCAAGCTGCAGGCACCTTGATTGGAGCTCCTGATCCTGAGAGATAACCTCTACTTAAGGGCACCCATTCCACCTGGGTGGAGGGGGGGAAGGGATGTGCATTTGTTGCCAGCTCCACCTTGAAATAGGAACAAGCAATCATTGTACAGTGATGGAAGTGTAATGGGGTCTTCTTGTCTTAGCACCCAAGAGTCATAGTTGTGTATGTACAGGAGTGGTATGCAGTCTTTATTTTTTGGACAGTTTAAACAGCCTGATTGTTGTGTGCTAAATAGATGAAAATGCAAATTATTTAAACTACTCCATGTGTCAACCCCTTGACAAAATAATAATAGCTGCTTCTAAGACAACAGGCATGTTTCTGTATTCCAGGTTTGTAAAATGTAATAAAATGAGGCATTTAATGTCAAAATGGAACCTGGGAATTGTAGGTGTGCACTGCTCTGGAGCTGAAGTCAGAGGTAGCACAGCCCAGCCAGCCTTAAACAGCCAAGTCAGTTGTTCTAAATGACTTGACAAAGCAGTAGCTGAGGAAGGCTTTGAGGTTTCTTTATGTTATTAAAATAGTTGCTAAAAAGCAAGACTTTTTGTTTTTTGTAATTTTTACTTAGTTGAAAAGTTGTTAATGTATGTAAATCAAAGGTGTGCCGCTACACCTACTGAATCAGGTGGCACATTGTCTGAATATCTGGTCTTTAAAATCAGGCATTTCTATCTAACCTGACCTTGAGGGAACATGATAAATGAACAACTAGCATGGCAAATTGAGTGTTCTGTTGTCATCCTGTTAACAAACATGGAAAAAAATGTCCCTCCAAAGAATGTAAGCACATATCAATTTAGGATAAACAGTTCTAATGCTTATTTAATGCTTGTTTAAATAAGTAATGGTGGCTTTGTTTCTTTGCTGTGTTAAAAGCATAAAAGCAAAAGATTCAGCATTGTTACCCATTAGGATAATTGGCTTTTAATTTCAGTGCATTTTCAGATTCACATTTCAGATTTGAAATCAAAACAAAAATACCTGAAGCAAAGGAAATTTAACATCTTTTCTTACCATGCACGTGGTTCAACTGGCTCACTGACAGCAGTGGGTTTAAAATCTGATAGAACCTTTGAATCTGTATTAAAGATTACTGATGAAAACTACAGAGATAGACTTGGCTTACCTCTGTGGTCACCTTTGAAGTTTCAGAGCTGGTAGTTAACAATTACTGAGCAAATTGAGAGTGGAGGTCCTGTCAGCCATCATTAGTATCAGTTCTAAATCACCACTTTTAATCAGTGTAGTGTTTGTGAAAAGTATTTGTGCTGCATACTGCAGTCTTGCATAGACTTTGCTCACAAGATTAATACAGCAGTATCAGAGGCACGATACACATCTATCTACAAGCTGTTCATTGTCTTTAGGCCTAGCCTGAAATGGGGCTACCTTAAGAAGTTACTGAGTAGTTCATTTTTTCTCTGGCTTTTTAGTTGGGACAGGCAGAAAGTGCTCTGTTTAGCATCATATATGTAGCTAAGCAGACTTAAAAGTTACTTTGATTGTAAACCTATTCATTAGAAATTGGTTGGTTGTGCTCCCAAAATTGTGTCCTGTATTTTGGTCTAAGCAGAAGTGTGTGATTTAGAGGACTGGTATTTAGCAGATTATCCATTTATTATCTTCCATTTATTATCTTACAATAAGCACTGAAGGGTACTGCTACTTAATCTTTTGCCTTGTCAGTTCGACGAGGCAAACTGGGTTCATGAGTGGGAGGAACAGAAGAGAGGTGGCGTGGCTTTGGGCACAGACTGAAATGCCTGATCCTGGGAGTCTGTGTCCCAGCACACAGCACAGCATCCCCACACAGAGTGCCTCTGGATCAGCGTTTGGTGTGCTGAAGCTCTTTATTCCAGTGCCTCCCTGTCCTCTTGACATGTCCTTGTTCCCTGTTTAGGAACCTGTAGATGCATAGATATACCACCTGGCAATAGACTCGGAATTAACTGCCTGCTTTGTCTCCCTTATTCTCCATATTCTTCCTTCTGCAGTACCCTTAGAAGGAATAAACTTTGTACTTCTGAATAAATAGAAGCAAGAAACACTAGTAGGTTTTCCTTTTATTTTTTTTTTCCCCAAAAGAACTGGTTTTCATGGCTTGAAAAAGTCACTTGTCAGTTCTCTTAACACTTTGGACTATGTGTCTTCCCAAACAACAGGTTTTATACCATTGAATATACTCCCAATGTGTTCATGCTAGTACTAGTAGGTAACAGCAATGCAAAACATTGTATAAAAAAATAGTTACTAGTTTGAATGGTTTACAGTATTGTCCTGGGAAGGTTACAGTTTACTAAATGCTGGCTTAAAGTCATCCAGGTTACCATCTCTGCTTATACTTCTGCACAATTCCTGCCCCAGTAGTTCATGTAACTTAGTGGCTCAGAGAATGGTCAATAAGCTCACAAAGAACTTGGAAGTTACAGGTCTTGTCTTCAGTTTTTGAAATGCTTGTTATGGTGTATTGTTTATTGTTTGTTGTATTATTGTTTGATCAGCAGTACTCAAAAGATATCTGTGGTTATAGACAGCAGAAAGAGCAACTCTGAAGACATGCTAGTTTAAGTTGTGGTGTCTGTGAAAACCTTGGAGTTCTGTGGTAAGTGCATCAGTGAACCAATTGGCAGTCTCTGTTTTCTGAATGCCTCTCAGGAAGTTTTAAGGCAGAAGTGATCATTAAGGGTATATTTTTTTGATCCTCCACATAAATACATAGAGTGTTTTATGATTTCCACTTGTAAAGAGTACCTGTTAGTGATGTTCTGTAGGCTACAGCTGAATGATTCAGTGATGAGCTGACATTTTCTGACTTTCTTATCTACTCTGAATAGAACATACCATGTTTACTTAATGGTCATTTCAGAAGCAGAGAGACTTTTAGTGTATAAGAGAGATCCCAAGGAACCGTGCAAATGGCCAGTGTATTTTAGTAACGGAATGGATTTTATTGAAGATCTGGAAATTAGTTTTCTGAAGTCTGTTTTTCATTTGTATAAAAGACCCTTTCGTTTTGACCCATACACTAATCTTGCTGATGTTCTTGATATGTCATGTGCTGGGCATTAAAAGACAAAGGCAGAGAACTGTAATTTTCTGGAGAGAAGGAGTCAGCCGTAAGAGAATATACTCCCTTCAGCACAAAGAAAGGTGTTCTGTGCCTCTCATTGCCGAGTTGGCATTACCAGCAAGGAAACTCATATTACTAGGTAGTTGTTACCTGTCTTGACATCATGTACCCATCTCAGTTTCCCACAGCTACTGGAAGCTGGTCTAATTCTAAGCCTTACAAGATGATATGATCAGAGCACATCTGACATTTTTCATAACTTTCAGGTCTGAGGGCTGAGGTGATTGTTGCTTGGAAGGATCTGCACTGTGCAGTGTACAGCTGCCTTCCTGACCTGTGGTCTTTCAACCAGCCGTGTGTGAAGCAAGGGAGAGAGGAGCTTTAGGAATGCAGAGAGGTGTGCCAGCAGCCATTGTATTGCATATCTGCCAAGACAGGCCACCCTTGGAAGACACCTTATTTACAGCATAATATCACAATGTAAACAATACATTTACCTATGTAACATAGAGAGGCAAAGAAAATGTGAGAAACCTGAGATACTGTCCCAGGATTAGAAGAGGGTAAAAGAAGTCCATTTATTTTTAATTAATTCCCCATACTTCTGAGAAGCCTTTCCAGCAAAATGGATCATATTTAGCAGTATTTCCTGGCATGAACTTTATCGTTAATATTCTGTGTATAATATAGTTTGCATGTTCTGTAATACATTTTAACCTTTATCCTCCATTTCCATTTGTTACTGGAATTTGAAAGTTAGATTTTGCAGGCAAGACAGAATGTTTGTGGTGCTGAGAAATTTCTGTCCTAGGCCAGAAATGAAAAACACTGTTGCCTTCAGCAAACAGGAGGCTTTGTTGGTCACCAGGTCCCAGTTAAAATCCTTCAGCTACTTACTTGTCTATAATGTTAATACAATTCAAAACAAAAGCTCCCATTAACATGATGATGACCCTCTGTTTCAGGGTCTCTCTGGTAACCTCAGCCAGGAAGAGGAAGAACCTCCTTGAATCTGACAGGCAGCCTGTAAAAAGCTTTAGCATTCAGAGCTGTATAGTGCTCTGCTGAGCTTATGCAGTATAAACAGTGAAGCAGGGTGTCCAGTTGTCTCTAATTTCTCTCCCAAACACTTCTCCACACCCATTTGGGCTAGAAGAGCTCTTATCAGTGCTAACTTTGTATTCATGTTGCTCATCTCTATCGGCTCTACAGCAAAAGACAACATTCAGAAGATCATTGAGCAGTGAGAGCTGTCAGTAGATGGTTCAGGTTTGTCAAATTTGTGTTCAAATTGTGTTTGTCCTTTTGGAATTACTCTATAACAAGCACAAAAATAAATATTTGGCAGATGTACCAGTCAATCGTGGTGTAAATGCTTGGTCTGGAAACACATGAACATTAATTACATATTCAGAAAAATATTTTTAGTCCCTTTTTTATTACTAGCAAAAGACCAGAGCAGTACTAGAGAAATCAGATAACTTTTTGGTTATATTAAAAATGGAAATTGCTCACACACAATGAAAACTATGACTTTTCATATTGTAAGCAAGACAATATTTTGAATATAGTACACAGTATAGCAGCATATAAGGCCTCCAGCAACTTCTCCAAGTCCTGCCCAGCTATTGCTAAATGGTTATACTGCACCAAGAGCTGAGGAAATGGCTGTGTATATATCATGGTTGGTCTTTTAATGTCCAGTTTAAAAGACCCCAGAGTGATAAAAGATGAGGGATATGTATGTTAGTTGTTTCCTGGAAACTAGGTGCATTCTGTTAGTTCTAATTCAGAGCTCAAAATTGAGGCCACACAATTTTAAGTCACCAAATTCAAATGTCCTAGCACATATGTGAAAAAATGTGTAGGTCAAAGTTCTATGCAGTAAGTCCCTCCTGTCATTGCAAAGACAGTGGTGGGTTGGGTTCTTTTGGGCTGGTGAGGGAGAAACAGACTTAATGCAATGTGAACATAATTATCTTAGACTTGGTGTAGATAGCTTCGCTCTCTAAAGTAGGAATGCCTTACTTATTTTTCAAACTGTACAAAATACATTAAATTGTGCTTTTTAACAGTGCAACAGTACTTAAAAACATAACACAGGCATTAAGGCGGAATCCATGCAGTAGAAAGGGGAAATGATCACATTAATATGTTCACGCCATATCACAAAACCACAGAATTGCTGAATTGTTGTTGGAAGGGACCTCTGAAGACCCACCTCATACAACCTTTCTGCTCAAAGTGGGGTGGGTCTACAAGATCAGGTTGCCCAGACCTTTGCCTGGTTGGGTTTTCAATATCTCCAAGGATGGAGATTCTACAACCTTACTTGTTTCTTGAAACAGAAACCTGTTTCAGTAGTTGGTCACCCTTTTTGTAAAAATGTTAATTCGCCCAAGTAGAATTCCCTGTATTTAATTTTGTATCTTTTGCTAACAATTAGAAAAGTCCGCATCCATGTTCTTTACTCCACTCCTCTTTAAGTATTTATATACGTGGGTAAGTGCACCTCAAACCTTGTTTTCTCTGAGCTAAACTGAGCTGGCTGATGTCATCCCTTCATTTCCTGGCCATGAATATGCCTGGCTTTTTTACCTTTATGCTCCAATCCTAGAGTGAGGATGTCTGAGTCAGTAACACTGTGGTCATACCTCCCAGTTACTTAGAGATACTTTTAAGGCAAGTGTAGTGAATAAGAGTAACTAACTAAATAAATAGTTAGGATTCTTGAGTTTGGAAGGCAAACTCAATTCATATTCAATTATGCAAAAAAAATAGGTCTAAGTTGGGAAAAGTTAAAAGGCAAGTGGAAGATGGCTAAACACAGAATGGGTAACACTGCAGATGTGGTGCTTACGGGCATGGTTTAGTGGTGGACTTGGCAGGGCTGGGTTAACAGTTGAGCTTGACAGTCTTCAAGGTCATTTCCAACTCAAATGACTCCTGATTGTGTGACTCTTAAGGTTAGAGAAGCATGAAATCACTTTATTTTAAATAAGTTATTTTCCTTATTTTAAGAATTCATTTGTTACCTTCAACATCCTATCATTTGTAGCACTATACGTATCTGTATATGTAAGCATATCCAGATTACTCCAATAGATAACATCTTTGGCCTGAATTATGAATGCAGTTCCTCATTGAGGAGTATTCAAGGAATGCTTTTATATTAGTTGATTTCTTCTGCATAGGTAACTGCTCATTTTCAAGACCTTATGTTGTGGTGCAGAAAGAAGTAGTGAAAGGCTACAGTTGCAAACCAAAACCTCTAACTGCCGTAAGTCTTTCAGTTCCTATACTGACAGGAGCAACAAAACCTAAATAGTGGATAAGATTCCTTTGAGTGGAAAGTAGCAGTGTTCAGTGACCAAAGAAAAGGTGGTAAAATGAGACCTTTAGGTTTTAAAGGGGGCAGAGGAAGCATAGCCTGCTCTTTTATGTAAAGGAGTAGCAACACGTGTACTGTGATTAGGGGAAAAATATTTGCCTCCTTGCTTTGCAGTACTTTTGTCAGATGACCAATTTCTTAGGATTGCTCAGGATTTAGTGATGTCTCAACTCTACCAAAAGCTTCGGCTGATCCCAATACTACTTTGTTTTTCACAGAGTGTTTATTTACATAAAATTTCCTGCCAGATTTGAACTTTGTTACTTGCAAGAAGGATGAAAGCAAGGGAACCTTGAAACAAACAGTGAGCTTTGGTTTAGTATTGCCATTTCCCTTTGGATGAAGCATATCTGCTTCTGAAGTCATCCATGAAAAATTAAGAAATGTTGTTTTAATATTCTTCTGAATATGTAGGTCAACTTTATGCAGTGATTTTTTGTAATAAAGTACATTTTACTCATAAGTTTAATAGTGATAATGTTATTCTATAATACTATAAAATGCAAATAGTTTCTAGGGAATAAGTTATACTCTAGGAGAAAAGAAATGTCTTGTTCTGTACAGAACTCATCCGGTGGCATGTAGGTTTTATTTCATTCCTAGGATGAGAATAAATTCAGTGTAAGTAGTCTGCTCTTACAGCAGAGCTGAATGATTCTTTAATGGAGGGATTTCTGTTTCACTTCTGCGGTGCAGTGATGGTTCTTCCTGACCTATAACATATAACATTCCCATTGTAGCCCTTAGGTAGGCCATTCCTTTAAAGATATGCAAGATGCTGTAGAATTTTTGTGATGAATGCTTGGATAATGTTACTTTGAAAACTAGTTTCCGACTTAAACCTTTTAAGGCAGGCTTGTCCTGGCAAGGGTCTTGGGGCAGACTGGTGTTATCCAAGCTTAGTTTATGGAGTGAGACAGATGAATTCCTTTGAGCTTGTTTCCCTTTACGCATATATTAATAGCAAATTCTGTATGGTCAAAATCTTCTTTAAAAGCAATACACTGAATAAGGACAGAGATTAGGCCTGGTATCAGATGTTCATGGATTAGATGCAGAAGATGTCATCGAGGCTGTAATGAAGAAACTTGACAATGTCATTGCTCTGACTGTCAAAAGGCTAAAGAAGTCTTTGATCTTGGGTGATACTCACCTTCTGCTTTTCTATTACAAGCTCCACAGTAATATTAAAACCACAGAAGTTAGAGGTTTATCTAGTTTTGTGGCCACTGATAGGATTTGCCCAGAGAAGCTGTGACTTCTGGCAGCGTTAAGGTCAGTTTGGATGGGGCTTTTGGCAACCTGGTCTGGTGGAGGGTGTCCCTGCCTGTGGCGGGGATTGATACTAGATGGGCTTTGAGGTCCCTTCCAACACAAACCATTCTCTGTTTCTGTGATCCTGTGATTTAATTTTGCCTCACAGTAGTGAGTTTCTAGAGAACTGTGTGCAACAACTTTTTTTTTGTTGCACAAGACTTCATTTTTTAATTCTAAGGACTGTTACTGGCACAAAGAAAATGGGGAATCTGCCAGGTATTTGTACACACTAAACAGAGACTGAATACAATACAGATGGTAAGAACCTTTTGCTAATGTGAAAAGAATGTTTTATTCTGGAAGGATTACTTTAATCTGGAAGGATTAGTGATATTTACTGATCTATCACTTCTGTGAAAGAAGTGTGGAAAAGAAAATAGGGACTGAAATGGTCAAAGATGAGTTGTTTATAGTGGCCCCGTGCATTTCTTTGTAATCATCAAAAGCGTTAATTGTTTCATTTTGTTTGCACTTACTAGTAATTTATAGTAGTGACCAAAAGGCCTGTGTTCTCCATTGAACAGGTCATACAGCACCTTATTTTGAGTTATGGCTGGTGCTTAGTTTCATCTGATGGTAAAATCAGAAGTAGATGTGGATATTTGTTCCGAAGAAACAGGTTTTCAGGATCCTTTTAACTTCCAAGCACTATTTAATGGGCTTTTTTAAGCTTTATTTATTGAAGAACCCAACAATTTATTAAAGGACTGTGTATCCTTGTCACAAAACCCACCATCTTTACATAGATTCAGTCCATGAATTTGAGGGGAGCTGGTTAAGTAAAAACCACCTGTGTGTGCTTAAAAGTTTAGGGGATCAGTGAACAGACATTTTAAAATAAATGACATTGCTGTTGGGAAAAAAGGACTTTCAGAAGGGCTTTCTGTACAGGGACAGAGGATAGGTGTCACAAAATAGAGGAATGTGAGTCAGGATTGAAGGAAGCAAAAATTACGGAAAGTGCCACCCAAATATTGGAGAAGAGAGGCAGAGCAACTCAGACTGTTACTTGGATTATCAGCAGCTCTGGATTGTCACCTGTCCCTTATGTCACTGTACTTTCACAGAAAGAAACTAAAGAAAAGCACTAATTGGACCACCAGACATATATAGAGATGATTTAAAAATAGACTTACATATCTTCCCCACCCCTGTCAGATGTTGGATGTTTCTTTCCCTTGTTCCTTTTCTGTGTTGTTATACAGCAGGGATTCTGTGTCTAGAGTTACAGCTGCAAGACAGGAGGGCCAAGCTGTTCAGTGGCTTTGTTTTGTTTTGATTTCTAGGGGCAATATGTAGCAATCCTGTCTGTTCATCTGTTTCTCTACTCAGATCCACTGGTGCCTGAATATTTGAGCCTGTCAGCCAGTAGGAAGTCAGCACTGGGCTCTCTTGCTTGTTCCTGTATATGGCAGAGGGCTGTACTTTCAGATGCAGAGTTCAGAAAAGCAAAGATCCTTGCTTATTTGCTAATCAGAATTAAATATCTTTGTCAGAGATCCATGTTGTCCTGGCTAAACTACTGGGGCTCAAGCTAGTTTGTTCAGTGGCTGTGCAGACATGTCCTTGTATTTAGGGAAAATACAGAGGGGTTTATTGCTATGAGTATCTCTTGCTGAAAAACTAGGGCAACATGTGACAACATCCACCACCTTCATCTGCAGAGTTTGTGCAGTTCTGTACTACGTGCAGAGGGAAACAGTGCCGAAAGACTATTATTTAATTGCAAAGCCACATCTGCCAAAATTAAGTTTTGTTCCCCCTTCTGTACATACTATGACTTAATAGTGATTTGAAATCAGTCTGCTAGAGCAAGCTGTGTGCAGGTGGGATCTTCAGAGAATTGCATTGGCAATCTCCATTATGTCTCTTAACCCTGTGCAAGTTGTGTTTTTTTTTCATCAGATGCACAAGTTCCAAAACTTGTATATACTTGTGAGCTATTTTTCCACCTTTATTATTAATGTGATTTGTAGATTGAAAGCTCCTCCTGCAAAAAAAGCCCAAGAGAAAAACAACAAAACTCCCCACTGAATGAGTATGGATGGAACATATGTTTTTCCTCATCTTGTTTTTCAAAATGAAAGCCATTTTCACTGAAACAGCTTGAGACATCTGAGTGGAAAATTTCAGCCCAAATACTTAAGAAGTTGGATAGAAGTTTAAGTTGCTTACATTCTGTTTTAAAATAGCATAGTTAACACTAAATATGTTAATTATATGCATTAATCATAAATAGCACTACCCTCTCTGCCTGCACTGCCATTTGTCTTAGAGCATCCATTTCAGAGAATGCCTTTTGAAATGAGGCATTTGTGTTCTTTTCCTATTTGTCTTCATAACATCTTTTGCCTTGTCTTTTATCTTTCTGATTCTTGTTTTCCACAACATTCTGTTTTTTCACTTCATTCTGGTTTTCTACTTACAACTTAAGCAATGTGAAGAACAATAGATTTGGTTTGCAAAGGAGGATATTTGTGTCTGCAAGAGAAATTGGTTTCACTCCCTTTGGGTTTTGCATACAAGTAATAATAAAATCAAGCCAAACTGCAACACGTTGCTTGGCAGACTTTCTGACCATAGTGCCAATGGTCTGCAGTTTGATTTATAGTGTATGTGCTTGTTTTTATTTTGTATCTATCTGAAATCAGTGACTTGCCAAATCAAAATTAAATTATCCTGAAATATGTGGCCTGGCTTACCAAGAAAGATTATAAAATCTCTGGCCACATTTGTAAGCTTGTAAGCTTTTGATTGGGCTGAAAAACAGTCTTACTTTATATATCTTCCTGTAAGATTTAGTAATAAAACCACTCAACTTAGTTGATCGCTGTTTTGTATGTACAAATACAACCCCAAATTTGTATTTGTTAAGGGTAGCTTAAATAAAATCGCTGTTGATGAGTGACATGATTTTTGGAGTATTATTTGAAGGTCTGTTACATGTGGTCTGTTTTATTGATTGTAGCATGGTACAATCAATTATTGAAATAAAAGTAGTAGTAATTTGTATGATACCAAGGTAAAACTCTGCATCTACTTCGCACTGTGTAAGTTCACAGAGGAAAGAGAAAGCACACACTCCCCTGCTTTTGGGCTGCAGAGCACACCCAAGGGGGATTTGGAGATGGCCCTGTATCTACACACACTGACAGACTGTGGCTAATTATGAGCGTGGTAACTCCATAGGGTGTTTTCTACTGCAGAGCACATTAGCATCACATTTTTTGCAGCTGCTGTGCCTGTCATCCAAGAACAAATTTACTCAGTACTACTGTGATGTCAGACTGGAAGGATGAAATGGGTGGGAATATGTGGGGCATGTCCTCACTCAGGTAGTACTGAGTGTTGTCATGAATGCTTTATTTGAAGTATTAGAAAGAATGATCATTAAATCTGTAGGTGGCAGCAAGGTTAAAGGGACTACAAGCAGTTTTTGAAGCCATGATGGACAAACTAAAGTGATCTCAGCAAACTGTGGTAAGGGGAAAAAAAATCACAATTTAACATGGACTTCTGGGTAAATAACTTTTCTTTCTGCCTTTTAGGGGAAGAGAAGAATGCAAACACTTTTTGGTTTTTTTTTTCCAGAAGTTCAGTAGAGTTTCCTTGTGGACAAGGAAATGGTGGAGGGAAGGTGGGAAGGAACATGTAGAAATAGAAAGTTCTTGGGCCTATGACCCCAGGTAGTTACAGTGGAAGTGTTAGCCACTCATAGATGCCTCTTCTAAAAACTTGTCTGTGAGTGCTTTTTTAACATTTGCATCTTGGTTTTGACTGGTAATTCACCTTTCATCGATCTGTCAGCTTTTCCAATGGGTCTGTGGATTTTTTTGAGCAAAATAATCCCTAAGAAAGGATTTTTCTGGAAGTCATATACTGAAAACTATTATCACAGAATCACAGCATGTTAAAAGTTGGGAAGGACCTTGAAAGATCAACTAATCTAACCTCCCTGTCTGAGCAAGATCACCTAGATTAAATCACACAGGAATTCGTCTAGCTTGATCTTGAATGTCTCCAGAGAAGCAGAGTCCACAACCTCTCTGGGCAGCCTGTTCCAGTGATCTGTCACCCTCACGGTGAAAAAGTTTTTCCTTATATTCAGATGGAACTTTCTATGTTCCAGCTTGGAACCATTGCCCCTTGTCCCATCAGTGATAATGACAATGGACATGCTACCATTTCCAGCACATTTTCCTGGAGGCGTTTGGTGGGCCAAGCAACTTTGGAACCAAATGGCATGTGGAAAAGCAGCATAGACAAAACTGGCAGCTGATACGTATCCATATCACTGCCATGGCACAGAGACAGCTGGCAGCAACTTTGGTCCTGCATTAGATAATCAGTTTTTGTATTACCTATTCAAGCTGCACTTTCATCAAAGTTGCTAAAACATTGGTCAGGGTCTTTGCCATCTGACACAAGTGACTTTTACAGACAGCGTGAAAAGTGCCTCATTTCAGATCGTGTAAGGATTTCTGTGATTGTGCACACTGACTATCTGAAGTGTGACTTTGGCTTCATCTAACCACAGGCTGCAGATGGTTATCTTCATTATAGTGAGTTGTTTTGCATGGACTTAATTTGGATGTATAAATCAAATAAAAGGAGTCATATTGTGGTGGAAGGAGTGTACAGATCAACCACTGATAACACTTTTCTAAAGAGTGCAATTCCATTTTCTCTTCCAGCAAATACTACGACATGCCCGTGGAAATGCCACAAAGGTGATATTTCTCATTACTGATGGATATTCCAATGGGGGAGATCCAAGACCCATTGCAGCATCCTTGCGTGAATTTGGAGTGGAGATCTTCACCTTTGGGATATGGCAGGGGAACATCCGAGAATTGAATGACATGGCATCCCATCCTAAAGAAGATCACTGTTACCTTCTTCACAGTTTTACTGAGTTTGAAGCTCTGGCACGCAGGGCTCTTCATGAAGGTATTAATGTACTAACTTGTGAAATCTGAGAGTAGATGCCTGAGTAGAAGGATCTCTAGTTCCATCCTGTAATTACATTTCATATAGTGTTGATTGTTTTTATTTTTCCTCTTTCTTACTAGCAGAGGTGTTAATTCCTCAGATAAAAGTTTTTGTTTGACTACCTCATCATCAACAAAACATGAGCCAAATTCTCCTCTTTGGTATATCCATACTTACACCCATTCAACTCTTCATTTTGTCCACAAAGAATAGATTATGGTGTTGGACCAGTGTAGCTTTGCATGGCAGTAGGTGAAGCTTGTAGTCAGATACATGGCTGTCCAAAAGAAGCACCTAGTACACACCTTGGACCTAGACTTCATATTAGTTGGGATTTTACACAGCACTAAAAGGTAGCCTGGTCAGAAGTGATTTAGATCTTTGTGTGGAAGGGTAAATGCAATTTATGTTTATGACTATATACCTTCAGCAAAACTGGAAAGAGAGCTTGGACTGTGATTTCATCCTTTTTAATCTGTTATATTATAAAAACCAGAAAGCTCGTCCTGAAAAATAGAGTAATTTCAGATTAGCGAGTGAGAACACATGACTAAATCTTAATTTGTAAGCCAGTGCTGTTTGATTGAGTCTTAGAGTAAGCACCAGCCTAGCCATTTGCATTTATTGGCTACATTTCATTTTTAAAAGGATGTTACTTTTACCTAAGTAGTGTGCTTTACTGCCATTCTGTTTGTTCCAGTTTAGGTCTGATTGGTGTTTGTGAACATGCCAAAGGAAAGATTTTTTTTTTAATATGACCAGCTGCTTATATGTCCTGTGACCAAATGCTCTCTTGATGCCAAAGATGGCATCCACCAAAGCTAGGAAAGCTGTCTCAGCAGCTTGTCTTGGGAGGGAGAAAGCGTTCTAGTAGGCTCAAATGAGGCTGAGTAAGAAAGTAGGAGGATCTTTGCACTATGGATTTCAGTAAGCCTTTGTCCTGATCAGGAGCGTCATTATTGTTTTTACATTTTGAATTTAGCAAGGCTCTCATTCATGCTGCCATCCACTAGTATTTAGAACTGGAACCTGCATTTTTAAGAATGTCAATGATGTAGTAATGTGAGACTGTGGTGGGACTTTTGTTTCGATGTTTTGTTAATTAACTGCTACTATTTCAGACCTGCCCTCTGGCAGCTATATCCAAGAAGATATATCGCATTGTTCCTATCTCTGCGAGGCACATGAAAACTGCTGTGACATCATGGCAAGCTGTAAATGCGGCACTCACACCGGCCAGTTTGAGTGCATCTGTGAAAAAGGATACTATGGAAAGGGACTGCAACATGAATGCACAGGTGAGCCTCATGCCAGTGTTTGGGACTAGTCTGTATAGCCTGAATACAGGGCTAATCTAGGTAAGAGTGAAAAGCTCTTCTAGGGGTTATGGCTATGAGCCTGGATCAGGATACATTCAAGGCTGTTGGAAGACTGGCTGAAGACAGAACCTCTCCAGCAGTCAAACTCACCTTGTACTTTGTCTCCAGCAATAGCCCAAATTGATGCACAGGAGAGAGATGAGAATCGGGCAAACGTTCTGGCACAGTAAGATTATCTTAAAACACAACACACCAACAATGTGTGACTAAAGTTTACCAAGTCTGAAGTAACGTCTTTTGTACTTGAGTGCTCATAGTATATTTTTCCTTTATGAATTTTGCTAATTGATTTTTGAACTTTCATGAACTTTTCTGTTTGGAGAAGGGCCATATATGTGGATCTTTGTAGAATATATCCTTGGTGAAACTTACAGGCAAATAAATGTCTTTAATTCCCTCATGTTGAGTTTCAGTTACTAAAGAGGAAGAAGGCATTTGGGTCAGTACAAAGAAACTTTACATCACATTTTTCTAAGACTGTTGTGGTTACTGCTTTTTGGACAAGTCCTTTTATTAGTATGCATTCAAAGTGTCTAGATGAAATAACAAACATTTTCAGTGTTTATTATCCGAGAATATACTTTGGTTTTACACAATTCCATTAAATTTTTTAGGACAAAAATTTCAAAATTTTTAGAGCATATCTGACCTCTGTTATATTTGTTTTCCAAGCTGGACAAAAGGAGTACTTCTAATCACACATTACCAGCTAAAAACAAAATAACAGCATTTATATTGATCTTTATATTCTCATTTTTTCACTTAGTCTGCATATATGATCACAGTTCTCATGAGATGTGAGCCAAGTGCAGTGGCTATATGGATTGTGGTCATACAGCTGTTTGAGGCCTGTGCTGCTTTTTCAAATGTGATTTTCATTACATATCGAGATGCTTTTGATGTACCTTGTAGAAGCTGGTAGTTCTGTGTAAAGAATAGACACAGGCAGGTTTGTGACTAGAAGCTAAAGAATTCCTTCAGGAGAAGGTTTAACAGAGACTGTGATGACTGTATGCCTGCATGAGGAGGATTATAAGGATGCACCGAGGGATCCAGATTATACACACAAGTTTGTTACTGGGGAAAGGTGTTGTCTGTCACGACTTCAAGATACCCCAGTGTTTCTGTTGGGAATTTGATAAGTTGTATTATGCTCCCTGCCAATAATCAGCATGTAATTAATTTTGTGCCTCTGGAGCATTCTTCCTTTGCTCAGTATTAAGAGAAGTAAGTAAACAAGAAGGAATTAATTGGGTTTTGAGTGCATTAGTAGAGGAATGTAATTAGAATCATAGTTTGCTCTGGCACATTGGATCAGATTTTGATTTTATGTGATTGCAGCTTTCTTGTGTGCTCAGTTAACACTGAATGAAGATAACGAAGATACAGTATTCCATTTTGCTTATCTTCAGTTGTCATTCTAATTTTTTTCAGACAAAATCAAATTTCCATCTTAATTTTTCCATTTGTAATTCATGTCTTCCACATAGAGTGCCCTAGTAACAAAACAAACATAACAGTTCTGGCTTTATCAGTAGCTTGTGTTGTGAAATACTGATCTGAGCTATTCCAAAAGATTCCTATAATTTTAGAGTTACCTTTTCTACATGAAAGGATCTTTTGATAGGGTCACCATACCTTTCAAGTGCCACCAAGAATGGTTAAAGTCAGATTTCTTTTGCAGCTGCAGAGGAAAGTTTTGTTTTAACATCATCAGTATGTGCTTGTAAAAAGAAATTTTTTTAAGAGGCTGGTGTTAGATACATTGCAAATAAGCTCTTCATTGCAGCTATCAGCTGTATATGTGAAGATAATTGAAGTTGTTTACATTTAGAAGAATTTAACCTGCGTAACTCCAGCCTGCTGTTTAAAATATGTCTGTTCTGCTTAACTATTCTTCTTTAAGACAAATAGAAATAAAAGGCAATGTGTTTCTTTAAAGGAAAAGCATATTTTGAAATCTTTTATTCTGAAAAGGATTTAATTTTTTTTATGTTTCCCAGCTGAGCGTCGTTCTGGATTTGTAAAGCATAAGGAATCTTAAGAATGCATCTTAACATTTCTTCACTGTATAATGTTTAGGAGGACTTTCAGCAAGTTTACAGTGACAGGACATACAATTTAATTGCACTGCTTTCAGCTTTTGATCAGTTAAAGTTGAAGATAGTCTATTAGCCTGTGTTTACATAATGCACTAGAATAGTTTTCATTAAGATCGGCAATTGTTCTTCTGCAACCTACCTGTCCTTTTTGCTATATTTGCTCTTTCAGATATTTCTGTGGTTATTTCCTGTATGCTTTTGTGCTTATGCATTATACCATCTTACTGTTGTTTATGGTTTTAAATGTGAGGCATCCAAATAACTAAGTAAAAATTGTAACAGTTCTTTATTTTCCTAATTACCTGAAATTGCCCTCTAGAAAGCTTTATGTTTTGTGCCAAAGAGCAGAACTTGGCTTCAATATCCCCCTCCTGTTCAGTGTAATGTTGATGATGTGCCACAGAAAGAACTACAGACTGTTGTTTTATACCTTGAAAAGTAAACCAAATAAAAGCTTCTTGGCCCACGTTAGGAACCAGAGACATCTGTGACAAATGTGACAAAGGAAGGCAGAAAGAGGAAGTACAGAGGCAGTATCATACTGTCAAGTCAATAAACACCAGCTCTTCAATAGTGCTTCACTTTTTTTTCTCCTTCCTTTCTTTGATTACAAATGTTTAGTTTTAAACTAGAGACAACCAAACAAAAATAACAGGTCAGCAAAAAATAATTCGGTGATTTCCACTACCTAAGACTGTGTCATCCATTCCATCGATAAAAAGATGGGCTGTTCAGAACAACTGCTTGTTCCATGTTGGAATGTCAACCATGTTGGTTGACATTTTAGATTCATGATGATACAACTAAAGGATGACACCCATTATATTCATCTCATCACTTACCACCTAAGCAGAACTACAGTTAACTGGAGAGGCCATGAAACTGCTGTCTTAATGCAAGCAGTTTATTTTATCTAACATGTGGACCTCATTACTCTGCAGCAAAATGTATCTGTGAAGATGATGTGCAGTTAGCAGGGCAGAACTAGTAAATAAAATACTTTTAGCCTATGATAGTTATTCCTTTTTTTTGTTTTATTTTGGCCAGTTATGTGAGTGTTATTAGTGAAGTATAGAATCTTATGCTTATAAGCTTATAACCATGCTTACAAGAATTCAGTGGGTTGCCTAGTCTTCAGTTTAGTACTATGCAATGTGTCAAGTAATCATCTGCACAGCCACTAGAACAACAGTTTTGCCTATGGAACAGCATATGGATTAGATATGAGCCATATTAGATAAGAGCCTTTCCAGTGAAACCTGAAATAATGTGAAAAACTTTGACCTTTTTTTCCCCCAAATTCTAATTTAGAACATGTTCACTGAAAAGACTTTAAACTCTGAGGAAGTGAAGGTCCTTTATGGAAGGGGAGATTTGGATTTTGGACCCAGTTTTCAGCTGAGCATTTTTTCCATGAGATTTTCAGGATACTCCTGTTGAGAATGCAAAACAAAACCTGATGTTCATAAGTTATCTTCTTGTTAGAAAAAAAAATATTTTTGTGTTTAATATATTACTAGCAGTTCTTTTGTTAGTCCAACAGGAAGAACTTTTAATTCCAGTGATGATTCCAATGCTCTAGTAAAAGGAATCTAAACATCTCTTCTGCCATGCTGCATCCTTCCTGCATTTCTTTTGATATGAGCTTCTACTTCCCTGGAAGCAGAGTCACCTTTCTCAGTACTCCTCTTTGGAACGTGGGGTTTTTTTAGCTACTGTGTAGGAGTTAGTGGCTTAATGAAGCTTTGCCACCCATCTTGAACTTGTTATTCTATATGTGGAAATTCTCATTAAATTTACAATGTCCCTTCAAGACCCAAGGCATCCAGAGTCACTAACAGATAGAACAGTACTCTTCAGTGAGTGCCTGTCATGAATCTGGAATATCACCAGGAGGACACTTGATATTCCACTGGTAATTCCCAGACAGGGAGTGAAAAGAGAGCAAGAAAAGCAATGTAAAAAGAGAGTGTACAGAATGTCTTCAGAAACAGTAAAATCTCAGACTAAATTTGCCTGTTGAAACTGAGGTTTGAATTAGTTCACAAAACTGCAGATTTTCAGGTGCTTAGAACCTTGTTTCTTTCTTACTGTCTCAGAAAGTAGTGGCTTTTCATGCTCTCATCTGTGAAATCTGAGTCTTAAAACTGGATAAGAATTTGTTTTGGTTCTTCTTATCTCCTTTTAATTTTCTAAATCAGAAAAAAATACTCAGTTCTAGCTTAGTTGTCACTAAAAGAAGGCTTCTTCTGAGACTTCCAGCCATTGAATACTGTGAAATTGAACAAGGAGCATCTCCTTAAGGAAAACATCAAATGGCTGCTAATGTGTTACCTTGTGCCACATAAACTTGCAGATTATGATAACCAAGAAAAAAAGGAAAGCAAATAAAAAATTTAAATAATATTAGTTGGAAAATCTTGGATTACAGCCAGGCAGGAAATTCAGATGTACATGTTTAATGAAGCATCAATATTTAGAACCATAGAATCACAGAATCACTTGGTTTAGAAGCGACCTTTAAAATCATTGAGTCCAACCATGGCCCAACCCTGCCTAGCCCACCTGTAGATCACATCCTTATAAAATCTGCGCAGTTGGGAGAGACTTGGGCTCTTACTCAGCTCCTGTTGAGACAGAAAGCTTGACTGTAGTCCTTGCTCTGTGAACAATACCTGTCAGTGATTCATGCTTTTGCTTAAACTTGAACCCCTTTATGTAATGATATCATGGTAAACTTTACTCTTGTATTTGTCTTATTAAACAAAAAAAAGCCTCACCTGAGCGGAGCTGCCTTCTGTTAGAGTGTCTTTTTTGCCTGTGATAATACACAGATGTTCTATTATGTATATACTGTGTTAAAATGACTGGCTGTCATGTAAGGAGAAGAGAAAACAAGAAAGCAGGCATCTAAACGAAGAGAAAGGATGAGAAATACCTGTGACTAAGCAGGTGAAATGATGCCTAATTAATATTGGCAAAAATATTCCTTGGTGTCTTTCTGTGTCTTTTTTCTACTTAGTATATTTTGACTCATTACAGGGAACAATTTGAGCATAACATCATGATAGTTAAATACAGAAGAAATGTAAATTAATGTGTTTTTCTAGAGAGGGTATCATGATGGGTAAGTGCAGGAGAAATGTAAATTGATCTGGTTTTCCACTGAAGGTACCAGAAGACAGGTGGAAGAGGAAGAGATTATAGGAAGCAAGCGCTCTAGACAAGGCTGTGGAAATTCAGTAGGCTAATTATCTTTTTAAAAATCTATTTAAGACTTCAAAAAGTAATGCAAAAGCACATGTTGTTTATGTAAAGACTGAAGAAAATGCTTTTACAGATATTTTGTGTAGAAATAAGTACATCTGGAAGCATGCAGACAAACTCAGACTTTCTGCATTGAAATCTGATTTATCAAAAAACAGTCCCCTGAAGCCCGCTATTTCCAGGTTTGCTTTTGGAAATTTGTGTGCAGATTCTTTCACTTGTAGTAAAGGCTGAGTTAAAAAAGGATTTGGGTGCTGCAAGATTTTTCATAATGGAGAACACAGTAGAGATAAATTACTTTGGTAATTGAAAAGGATAGTATTGGTAAACAACTTTGTCAGGAGGGGTGTTTGGATAGGACTGACAAACATGATTGTTAGCCTGCATGATACTACAGTAGTTCTGTTTGCATTTTAAGTGGCTTCTGGCACCAGAGTAGTTTGTTTTCCACCTGTACAGCCTGCTTTATGAAGATGAGGTGTTTCAGGCAGTGCAAGCTTCTTTCGATGAGTTCACTCCTTGATCTTGAACTCAAAGACTGATACCAAAAAGATTCATAAGGGACAGTGTATATGAATTAGAAACAGGCTTTGTCAATTAAATAATTATGTGTTTCTTACAGTACTCTTAAAACATCTGTGGTTTCCCCATGCAAAACCTTTGAAGGGAAATGGTAGCAAAAAAAAAAAATACTGTTTTTAAGTATAGATGTAAGTAGGAAAAAAAATGATTGGGATTTTATTTGCTTTCTTTTGGGATATAAGTATTCACAACTTGCTGAGGCAGATCATGCGGAGTTGCTTGGGTTTTTTTTCCTGTTTTATGGAGGGTTGTTGTTTTGTTTAAAATTATGTCCTCTTTATAATTTCCAGAGTGGATTTTTAGTGCATATTTAGCCCATTGGGAGACTCAGACAGTGAGCTTTCCAAGCCACCACAGAAGTATGAAAGTCTTAATGCCTTATCTTGCAAAACTGTAGAAAAGGAGCTTTTCTTTGTTAGTTTGGTACAGGTTTTTTCACCTAAATGAATGATATGTGCAGCTACTGGTGTTTTTTAACTATATCCATAGGTTTGATACATTTGTTGATGTGAATGACAGCATTTTTAGTAATGATCATGAGTTTTTGGAACAAGTCCTTACTCTAGAGCCGCTCATTTTTTTCTCTTCTCCAGATCTTGTACATCTTCTGCTGCAAAAGTAAACATGTTAAATAACATGATAGCTAATACTATGGTATAATTGTGTTTTATCAGTATAGAATTTTTCTACCTCTGCAACAGGTAGTTTGTTTCCTTTTCGCTTCAAACTGAAGTGTAGTGGAAAAAGAAAACACTAAAATTAATCAAAAACCATCAACAGGAAGGTTTTTTGTATATACCCACACCATTTGCGAAGAAATTATTTAAAAATGAAGTTGTTGGGTGAAGGGAAAAAACAAGACTCAGTTTTGACATGTACAGGCCAGCAAAGCAGATGTGTAACTAACTTCTGTATGCAGTATTGAAATGCATCTCATCCTTTACAACTGGATGTCATCTGAGGCTATAGAAAATAGGTTTCTATGACAAAGCAGACTCTTTCATTTGTATTAAGTACATAGCTATTTTTTAAATTAGTTTTATGGAATGTTGTGAAGTAATGCACAAGTGGCTCTTTTTTTCATATCTTGGAAGTGACTTGTCCTGGTCACCTCAGAGTGTCATGAAAATAAAGCCTCTGGCCAAAGTTCATGTGTGCAATTGGAGGAGGAAAATCTACCATCTGAAGAGCTTGAAAGGAGCACAAACCATTCTCTGGGTAGAAATAGACATGACACAGAAATATCTCTAGCTTTGTGTGCTGATTAGATTGCATCTCTCCCTGGAGCACTGAAGCTGTCCTTTGGCCATAGTATAAATATTGCAGGTGGCCATCACAATGAAGAAGGCTTCAAGTGTAAATACAGCGCTAGATAGGTTAAGCCTTTAGTTAAAGGTTTGTAAAACCTTTACTGTTAAGCTTGGGCGTTTGCTTTGAGTCTCTAGATAGGATAAAAATCAGGCTGTCTGTCCTACCTTCATTGAGATTTTACATGGTTGGAAAACATCCTTTTACAGCTGTGCATTCCCAGGCGAAGTGGTAGTTTACAAAATTTGTGCTGAACGTGTATTTTTGTTAACTGCCAGAAACATCCATCAGCCAGTTGTCACAAGTTTTTAAACAGTGTAGGATGGTACTGTTATAGCATAGGCCTTTGAGTCAAATCTTGCAGATTTGAGAATGATTTTCAGGATTGGCACGCGCATCATACCAGACACTTAATGAAGTACTTGTCTGTCCATTGAATCCCTTAATTAAATGGTTTTTATTACAACATTCTGTGATTACACCTGTGGATTACATGGTGTCATCTTGCCTTCACTGCCTTTTCAGAAATACATAGCCAGGATATTTTCATAGACAAGTGCGCACACATGTTATTCCTGAACTTGTGCCAGTGTTGCAATTTAAAAGCAACCATCGTAACATTCTGTGAGATTTTAGGTAGCTTTTATCTTAGAGAAGAAAAAATTAAATTTCTTGAAAGGGTGAATCAAGGATGAAATAGATGGCAGTATACAGAAGAAAAGTGATAATTATTGAAATGAGAAGAGAGGTTAGAGAGAGGTTAATAGACTTAGAGCTTGTTTTAATTAACTGTTTTGTCCCTAATGGCACTCTAAGGCTCCGAAGCATTCCATTTAAGGATTTAAATCATTCCTAGGATGTAATTTCTGCTACAATTATCTCATAAGGTTTAGCCTTAGTGCCTGGCCTGTGAGGCTACAAATAGCTATCAGGATACCTAGCTTCATTAAGCTGCAAAGTCTTGTCAGAGCTGATTCATTTAACCAGACTGGAACATAGCACTTTTACTGTGACAAAATGATGAAGACATTGTGCCTCTGCATTTGGAGTTTGAGGGATTATACATGGTGTATTTGTCACTCGATCAATAAATTTGACTCTTAGCTCAGAGTGTAGGAATATTTTGATTTTACTTTCAAATGCTTGATTTAATTAATGGTATTCGCTGAGGCCAGTGAATATTCTGAGATATGTTCTCTGTAAGAATGAGTACTATTCCTTTCAACATATTAAACAATACTGTTTTCTACTCTTCCAATATGAAGCAAGTATTTTGTATAAAATGTGATTTGCATCATTTTGCAAGTATTCAGAGATGTTCATGTGTTAATGGCCCTGGGTTTGTTGAGAGAGAATAAAATACAGAAACAAAGGTGCACCAAGCTCATAAGGTCATACCCAACAGCTAAATACAACTTTTATTTTTTTTGCAGTTTTTACCTAAACAAAGTTTTTCAGGGTATATTTACCCAGAAGGCAATACAGATGTTCATTACAGTAGCTTCCTTCCATTTGACTACCACCATCATAAGGGAGAAAAGATAGCAGCGAGAAGGGATAGGATAGCTTTTCTGGTGCCTCTCCTGTTCAGTCCTGTCCTGACTTCTCTGTACTCTCTGTGGAAAATTGTCTGGCATGTTCCTCAGATCATTTCACAATCATTTCCAGGGAAGAAGACCTCTCTGTGTCGTCTGCAGCTATGCTCCTCACTTCCCCCCCCGTGCACATTCTCTGTTTCTTCTGTCACAGGAGTCCACAAGTACTTAAGGCTCTGGTAATACTCCAGCAAAGGCAATGGTCAGCAAGAAGAATATACTAGAAAAAGTACCATGATGAAAAGGGGTCAAAAGCCCACTCAACTTGGAGCAGAATTAGGACAAATAGGTTGCAAACAATTATGATGAGGTTAATCTGTTTGCTAGCTACTTAAAAGCCAGAATGGATGGGACTCTTTTGGCCTGCTGTCTTGTAAGCACCCTTGTTTTCTTCTGTCACCCTAAAATTCACGGCAGATGGCTCAGCCTTCTCACCCAGAAACAGTGCTGACTTGCATGCTGGAGTGTGACTCCACTCCCCGAGAATAAGAAAACAGCAACACTGATCAGTTTCAGAAAACTGGTTTTTCCTGGTTTTGTCAGTGTTTTGATAAAAACAGAAATCATGACTTTGCACAGAAATGGGAACCTTTTCAGGAGAAAACCCTAGAGTTTAATTTGTTACCATGCAAAACAAAGCCAGACCAGCAACTCACGCTTCCAGTGCAGATGTTTCAGTAGGGCTGACATCTGAAGGTAGTTTGAAGAGCTGATTATTTTTCTCCTTAGTCTGAACTTTATTAATGGTGAAGTGTTTTCCCCCCACAAGAATGGGAAGAATGAATGGATCTTTGGGGGTGGAAAGGGGAAGTTGAGAAACCCTGATTTTACAGAAGTATGTATAATATACTTAATCATCTAGTCTAATTGTAGTCATGTCATTTATTTATAGTTTGGACCTGACAGTTTTGAAAACTCAGTATAGTAAGCACTAAGTTGCAACTTTTCATTCGCACGAAGCATGGAGGAATGGAAAAATCTCCATCTGTCTGGTGGTTTTCGGCTGTACTGAATTTACACAGAGCTGCACCCTATTGTAACCTAAGATCTGGCTCCTTATGGTCATGAGGCAAATCTGATGGGTTTTTTCCATGACAGCAAAAGTAATGTTCTGAGGATAGCTAAAAAAAATAAAAGTGGATTTTTGGCCCCAAAAAGTTCAAAGTGTGTTCCCTTGTAAATGCCATATAAATATCCATGCAGAGTTTCCATCTCCTTGTGGTATATAGTTTGTATCACAAACAAGAATGCCAGAACATAAAGTACAAGGACTGTCCCTATGTTGTGCCTGCTAATGCTGCATTTCTTTTATTTCACAGATTATTGCTGTTGGTTTCAGACTGTTTGCTGGTTAGTGCTTCTCAGAATAGTCCGGATTATAACATTCCTATTAATATTGTCAGGTTTCCCTTCAGCTCCAGTTTTCCTGGTTTTATGACATAAAGTGCTTGGTACAATCTGAATGTGCTCCATTGAAAAAACTCTTATCTAGAAATACACACAGGTGGTATTGAAAAGCATATTGTAGCATATTGACAGGAAATGTCAGTGTTTTGGTGGAACACAGGCATATCACATCTTCATGGTCTGGGAGTACTCTTAAGTTGTATTAGTTTAAAGGCACATTATTTGTATTCTGGGTTTAATGTCTGTGTAAAAATGCCTGGAGCTTTGGATGAAAATGTTGGCCCGTTACTGTGTTTTCTCTTTCTGTCCCTCATTTCACGCAATGTCCATCTGCTGCCCTCAGAGCGTCCTTTGAAGCCTACGTGTGTCTGAGAAGAGCTGACTGTTAGAGCCTGCTGCAGTAACTTCAGCATGAGAGGGGATGAGCCCAGTGCATCCTTTGGCAGCAGCAGTGTCTGTGCTCACTCTGGAGAGTCTAGCCAATGAAAAGATGCTCTGGTACCTTTAAATGCAGCACCTAAATAGTTTAAACCTTCTGCACCTTTTTTTTCCTCTGTGGCACAGTGGTGCTATAGATCTCAAGCCGAAGGGAACAGAAAAGGGAAGGCTGGTAGGATTATGAAGTACTGAAAAGTTATTCCTTCAAGTAACTCAGTTCATAGGACTAGGTCTTTCTAAGTAGACCAAGGAGAGTAGAGGCTGAGTAGCCTTATTCCCAAGACTCTTCGTGTCAACACAAACTGTAAGGAGTGCTTGCCAAACCTCATGGTTGTACACTAGCAGAACTGTGTGTAGTTAAGCTACTGTTGCTTCCAGACTTCCATTATTATGTCATAGAGGCATTAGTTTGTACACCTAAAAGTACTCTGGTTCTCTAGCCATATTTCTGTTGTCAACTTAGCAAATAATATCACCTTAAATGCAAATATTCAGCTTCAGTTTTCAGAGTAAAAGCCTTTTCCTTAACATCATGAGGATCAAAATACTCAGACACTTGGAAATCCCTTCAATTTTTATGTCATTATGAGTTGTAGAGTAAAACACATATATACATTTTTCTGTCTTTTGATCCTGAATGGAAGTCCAAAATGCAGTGCCTTACAAAGTATGACACTATTTTAAAGCCTGGCTGTGGTGGTTTAACCCTGGCTGAAGGCCAGCTGCCCTCTGAGGTCACTCTACCACTGCTGTCTTTAGCTGGTCTAGGGAGACAAAATACAATGAAAGGCTTGCGAGTCAAGATAAGGACAGGGCGAGATCATTCAGAAATTGCTCTCACAGACGAAACAGACTTGACAAGGAGTAAAATCCAGCTAATTCATTACTCAAAACAGAGTAGGATAATGAGAAATAAAACCAAATATTAAACCACTTAGCTCTGCCCTTCCCCTCTTCCCAGGCTCAACATTAGTCCTGATTTTTCTACCACCTCCCCTCAATGGGCACTTGATGACAGGGAATAGAGGTTGTGGTCAGTTCATCTCACATTATCTCTGCTGCTCTTTCCTCCTTTGAGAGGACTCTTCACACTTTTTTCTTGCTCCAGGCTGGGCTCCCTCTCACAGGAGACAGTCATTCATGAACTTCTCCAACCTGAGTCTTTCCCATGGGCCGCAGTTCTTACAAACTGCCACAGTGTGAATCCCTTTCATGTGCAGACCTTCAAGACCAGACTGCTCCAATGTGATCCTCCACAGGGTCACAAGTCCTGCCAGCAAACCTGCTCTGGCATGGGCCTCTCTTTCCACAGGATGCAGATCCTGCCAGGATCTTGCTGCCATGCAGACTTCCCATCGTGTCACAGCATCCTCCATACATCTCCACCCACTGCACTCTGGAGTCCTCCACAGGCTGTAGGTTGAATCTGTGCTCCTCATCATCTTCCATGGGCTGCAGGGCAAAAGTCTGCTTCTCCATGGTCTTCTCCAGGGGCTGCAGGGTAATCTTTCTCCTAGCATTAGGAGCGCCTCCCACTCCACTGACCTTGGTGTCTGCAAAGCATCTCACATTTTCTCATTTCTTCCTCTGTCCAGAAAAAACTCTGCCACTCAGGGTTTTTTTCCTTCTTAAATGTTACCTAAGAGTCACGATCATCATTGCTGGTTGGCTTAGCCTTGGTCAGCAGTGGGCCTGTCTTGTAGACAGCGATATTGGCTCTGTCAGACCTAAGGGAGGCTTCTAGCAGTACAGAAGCCACCCCTGTAGCCCATCCCTGCTACCAAAACCTTGCCACACAAACCTAAAACAGTAACACTTAAGTGAGCACCTGTATTCTTCACAGTTGGCCAAAAACACCTCATAAAACTGTCACAATGACAGCACAGCGTGGTGGCTAGGTCATGACACAGAAGTACACAAACACAGGGACACCTGTTCTTCATTAGTGACTTTTATTTCAGCAATGAGAGTAGCCATGCTGTATTTGTGTGTGGCTTTTTTAATGTGGACTGGTAGCCCACCTTGGGGCCACAGCCACATGATACCATAAGTAATGTGATCACAAAAAATCAGACTGAGAGGAGTGTACCAGCAGTTCTTTCATAGCATCCTGGACACTTTTCACTATGTCACAGGCAAGAAGGCAACTTGCACTCTGCGGACATGTGGGAAGCACCTTAGTGCCTTCTTGTTCCCCCATTTTTTTTATACAACCTTTTCCCTGAGATATGTGATCACCCTGTCATCGTAAGTGATGGATTACAGCTGTTATTTGTCTTGATTTTTGCCCCAGGGCTGAAGCACAGACAGATATTAAAGGTAACAAGTTCAAGGTCTGTGAATATGATGCTTCATAAAGTTGTCTGTAACATTTAAATTTCACTCCCAGCGATGTTAAGAGATTGATTTATTCTTACTACTTACAAGATCATTTTTGGGAGGCCTCCTGTGTTCACATAGAAAGTGCAGTGCCTCATACATTCCTGCGTCTGAGAGGTAGTTTATCATCTGTTGCTTGCATCCCTTACTGGTTAAGTCTGCAAAAGTGCAAGAAATTAGCCAAGAACTTGGCACCAACTCAGGAAAAGCTGGAATATTTTTAGACAGTGTTAATTCTCCTATGAACCTAACTAATTAGAATTAAGCACTGTTTAGGAATAGATTTTTTAGCTAAAAATCTGTGGTTTAGTAATTGTAAGTCTTAGGTCCACTAAGCAGTGATTTAATCACTGTTGCTACTTACCTTTTTGTTTCTTTTTGCTTCGGTTGCTAATAAGAATGTTCTCTTCTTCTTCATCTCTGTAGGTTTAGATGGGCTTATTTATAGAAAAAGAGTTCAGAAAAAGGGTATGAATTTAGAAAAGAAGGTAGGCCCAGTAGTGTGGCAAACCTTGTTCCTCCCAAACAATATAAAACATCTCACTGCCCTTTACGAATAGAAAAGTGATTCTGCTTGTTCAAGGTGTAAGAAAGTCCCTTGAAACTGAGAAGAGAATGGAGAAGTGGGACACAGAGCACCACTTCACTTTGATGTATGAAGAGGCTGAGCATCTGACCATTCATGAAAATCTCACTGCCATTTCCCTACTCTCTTCTGGCAGCAGCAGCAGGGTATTTTATCCTGGTTTTAACAACAGCACTTCAGAAAAGCCTTTGGAACTTAACAGGCTGCTACTGTAGCACATGTTTGGTCATTACTGATACCAAGAAGGTGCCTTACAAACAAACAACTCACCGGAGTACTCCCACATTGCAGAAGGTTCGGTCTCGGCAGAGTGGCTAAGGGATGGAGACCAGGTTAGTGCCGTCTAGTGGGAGATGCAAATACGGTGTTCTGAAATTTTTAATGGGAGGTGCTTCGTAGAAGAAAGCTTGGCTAGACTGAGGGCTGAAGCTGCATAGTTGGTTCTGATACTGCAATATAATCTTGATTTATCTTTAATCGTTTATACCATAGCTTGTTGTCAGACTGGGGACGCAGTACTTAAAATGCATTCCTTCAGTTCAAGTCTGAGGTGACCCTTTTGCATGCAGCTGACATTGTTTTTGCAAGAGTCAGATCCATCCTTAAGGCCTCCCTTTATCTCTTGCAAAAAATGAGAGAAGGACAAGAGAAAATGAGGGAACTTAAGTATAGAGCAGTTGATTCTCCAAATGTTTCTTGAGCAAGCATCAGTTAATAGTGAGCGTAGTGATCTAGTTGTTTTCCCAGTATTCTTGCTTTCCATAAATGAGACTCTTATTTTGATCTATGCATTTAGATAATTTTAAAAGAATTCAGTAGATCCTGTCGGTTTCCATAGGAATTTTGCATGAGGAATGGAGAATGGGATTTATGGCATTTTTCACAGTAAATCATGTGTGTCAGTAGTGATTCCAGGAATTAAGTGGAAACTATAACATTGAGATTAGAACAGTTTACTGAACTCTGCACAAGGATAGCTGGGATAGTTTCACAATATGTAAAAAAAAAAAAAATTGGCAAACCCACCCCGTTTTCTTGTCTGATTACTGGCCTGAGCCATTGCATATGCTTCATATCCCTCAAGTTAACCAAAAACTGTCTGCCTCTCACTCTGGGCTACTAAGTAAATAAACATCGAAATAGTGACATGTGTTCTCCATCTGCGCAGTCATGTGCTATATCTTCAGTGCTCAGAAATGTTACTTAATAGGAATATAATCACTGTTGTTGAAAAGTATATTTAATGATAAAAATAAGGGTTGTGGAAAAGATGCCAAGTTTGGCACCTAATGCAGTAGTGACAGTTTATTAACGGTCTGGCAGAAGTGGCTTCACTTTCCTGTTTATAATAGCTTTTACTTGCTGCATTCCCCATCTGTGATTCAGCAACTGGAACTACTCTGATATGCAGAGAAAGGAGGCAAAAATAGGTGTCTTTTTCTTTTTCTTCATCTCATATGCACTAACAGCTGGGAGTGGGTGTCAGAAGCAACAGCAGAAAAGGAGTGTTTTGCATTAGGCTAGTAAAATAATTCAGTCCCATAGAGTTCTGTTAATATTTTTGACAGAAAGCAAATTCACAATTTTTGCCTGAAGGAGGAGAAAATCAGAGGATGTGGATTCCTCATGTAACTTGTTGCTCTCAAGGCCAGTTTGCTCACTCAATGTGACCAGAGAGGATTTTTATTTGAACTCTTAATTCTCAAGAATAGGTAAGTCTGTTTCTAGGGAAATAGATCTTGGAACACCAGGCACGTTCTTCACTGCAGATACCTGTCACTAGTACTGTGAAGCTGGAGCGCTTGCTTTGTACACTTCTCTTATTTTGCTTAAAATTACATTTGAGGAATCCCAGGAGAATGTGATCTGTGGAGTTATCCATGTTACATGAGACTCCTGCTCCCTGCTTCTGGAATAATGTGTAGACTGTGCTGAGCAAGCATTGTGTGAGAAGTGGTAATTTCAGCGTGTCCCATGAGTCTCAGACAGTGGAATAAATTCTCACTTCTGTTCAGCTTCCTTTGGGTGTTGCACATCAGAAATTGTAAAGGAACCAATTTTTTTTTGTCCCAGCTGAGACTTCTCTCTTTCCAAGTAGTCCCTCTTCTCAGCTGTGGACAAAGGAGGACAGTTTCTTTCTTTCTGGTCTGTGCCTCTAGTTCATGCAGAAGTTAACTGAACAGAATATAGTGCAGCCCAGATGGAGCTTTGTTACTCTACTGATGTAGCTAACTGCTGTCACCTGGGATTTGGTGTAGGGATAACTTTGGCCCTTGAGGGAATCTAGCAGCTGCTGATCAGTGCATCCTGTTGAGGTGATGGATTGGGAGATTTGTTTGTACAATGAGTAGGAAGGAGAAAGTAAGAAAAGGCATGGAGTGACTTTGTTTCCTGCATCTGATTTGAATCCCCCTCATCAAATGTGTCTTCTTCATGGCCATCCCTTTTCCTTCTTGACCCAGAACACTGTCATCTGAAAGGAATAGTAGAGTTAGTCGATACATGGTGCAATGATTGTACCAGGCCTAAAGAAATTGGGGCTTCCAGTATCTTCAGATGAGATGGATAGTCTGAAACAGGTGTTTGCACATCTGTGTGTAGCATAAGCTAAACAGAAAGTTCAAGTTCTTTCTAATGGTATTTGCTTCGGACTGTCTGTATTTTTAACAGTTTTGTAAAAATAAAAATGCACTTTCATAGCGAGAATATTAAAGTACATAGGACAGGATAGAGATGTTCCTTTTCATTGTTCATTTATGTAAGTAGCAGGAAGCTATCCAGAGATTCAGGGAACTTGAAACAGTACTATTTAGAGAAGCGTATACTGTCACATCAGCAGTGGTCAGGGTTTACTGAGGAACATGTGTCTGTGATTATGGTGAAGACCATCTCCAGAGAAGCTTATGTATAATAAGCTTATATATAATAAGCTTATGTATATGTATATTATGTATATAATATATATAATAAGCTTATGTATAACACACTTGAGCACAGAGCCTCCACAGCCTTGCTGGGTCCCAAGGGCCTCGTGCTCTCTCTCATGCTTGCATCCCATAAAGTATGTGTCTAAACTTGATAGCATTATCCATCTCTGTGTCCCTGAGTTGTGGTCAATGAGCTAATGTGACCAGAACAACAAAGTCATAACTGCAAGTGTTGGGGAATGTCTGGAAGAGTTTGTGAGAATTCTGTGCTGAAATAGCTTCTCACAAATAAAACAGATAAAAGAGCAGTGACCAGCTCTGTCAGTCCTTCTGCCAAACCCAGGTTTTGGCGAAATGGGAGATGTTCTCCCCATGATGAGATTTCTTTGGGGCAGACAGTGAGATTTTCCCAATTTTTGTGTGTGTGTGTGTGTTGGTTTTGTTTTGGGTTTTTTTAATTAAAATTCTCCTGCCTTCTGTGTCAGTATGAGCTTCCTTTGGAATAAGGTTCAAAGCTCTAAGGTTACACTTCTGTCCTAAACCAGACTGTATAATGGTTCTGCTCTGAGCAAAGCATTTTCAGAATTAATTTTATTTAAGTAAGGGTCTGATTGTGTGCAAAGTTCTGAACAAAACCTTCACTTGCACATAAATAAATTTGTAAATTATCTCTGTGTGACAAACTTTATAGAATCAACTAAGTTAATTTCCTAAATCACTTTTTGTAGTTTCAGAATTGGTTGTACACTTTTAGCATGGTACATTTTAGTAATATTCCGGGGCATGAGTACATAAATCAGTATCCAGGCTCTAAAAATCAAAAGTGCTGGCATGAGCTGATATCCATAGCTAATAGGCAAGTTTATGTTTGCTTTGGGTATACCCTCCAAACGCATCACCAAGGCATAAACAATGTCTGTAAACAATGTCTAAAATACCACAGAGCTTCAGTTCAATATATGAATGTTGTTTCTGTGTATGCAAATTGCACAATGTGTCAGGAGATGTCTTGTAAACTTGTAGCTCGAAGAAGCATGGGTAGACTGAAAATTACAATACAGTTAATGGAATCGGGATTTTCTTTTTTTTATTCCTGAGTAAGCCACATACTTTAAGATAAAGAGAGAAGTTTTCTTCTGTAGAAGTATATACAGTAGTCTTTATGATTATAAAACTTTAAAAAGATTTCTAAAAGCTCTCAGCCCTTGCAATGTACATGTGGTTCAGTATGAATGTTTAAGGCACTCACAGTGTTTTTAGTATAGAATAGTTGGCCTGCTTTTTTAAAAAGTTTTAAAACTGGGCATAAATGGATTTTCTGTATATTCTTAGTACTGTTGTTATTACCAAGGGGGATATTTTACAGTCAGAATCAGTGCTTTGCCGTAATCCTATCTAAGTGTGCTGGCCTCAAGCCTACTTAGGGATGTTCAGCACAGTTGTGGCTCATGGCCAGACCTCCCCGTGGAAGAGGGTCTTTATAGGCATCCTAACTTTTACAAGCTGTAATTGCTCTTGGGTTTATATTCTTCAGCCAGCATATTATTCCCACACTACGCTTGGGGTTACTGAGATGGGGTGTTTACTCAAGGGACTGCATCTCCTTCCAGACAACTTTCTAGTTAATCTGCCCCATGGGAGAAGATCCAAGATTCTCATTTTTATCATGAATCAGTTATTTGTGTTGAAAGTTTGTTATGACTGCTTGAAGTGCTTAATGATGTAGAGCTAGATCATCCCAAAAGTATCGTTTCAAATGCTACAGCTTACTTGGAGGTGGAATATTGCAGTTTTGGTATCTGTAAACTCAGTAAAAAGGTTTGAATGAACCCTTCACTTTGTGTCATGTACAGAAGTAGATAAACTTCCAGCCTGCTCTTCCTGGTGAGAGGAAATTTGTAAATCTGATAAAGAGATGGAGTAAAATACATCAAATAGTAACAAAGATGTCTAGCTTGTTAAATTGCTAATTATATTGGAGTGAGAAGGATGCTTCAGGAGTACTGACAAAGAGCAGATGGATGAACAGGTTCAGTGCTGTCTGAAATTAATGCAGAGCACATGCTGGGTGTAACAGAAGATACTAAAGGGTTGAAGAACATGGTGAGACTTAGCAGAAATCCTTCCTTGATCCCTAAAATTAAAGGAAAGCTGAAAGGGCCTTTTTGCAGTCTTTGTACAAGTCATACATGTCAAATGTTTAACTAAACCCACTTCCTTGCATATTTCTTGTAATCCTAGCATGCTCCTAGCTCATGGCTTTTTTATGGCACCAAACACCTTCCAAATTGCAGAAAGGTGGATTACAGTATCTGCCAAAGGTTTAGATTTTTTTTCTTAGCTTTCCAAAGGCATTTTATGGACATGAAGTGCCTCTTCTGACAAACCTTTGGGATGGGAGCTTTTTTAAAAAAAACAAAACACCTTCCCAGATAACTTAAATGTGACAATAAAAGCTGTAACTTCTGGAGGCAGTTTCTACAATAAAGACCCAGGATATGGAAAGTCTTTGAGAAGGAGGGTTAAAGATCATCATGTGCAGGTCCAGTGAGGCCCATTTCACAGTCTGAGGGGGCCAATCTGGTTGTGTAGTAATTTGTCACAAGGAGCGATGCAGAAGTAAGGTTAAAAACATGTAGCACACAGTAATGTACCATAGCCTCGTCTTTTCCTTCCTTGTGAGCATTTGCACTTCCATTTAGTAAAATAACTAAGCTTTACAGTCAGGCTCATTTGTGGTGGCAAATTTAAAACATGACTGATGTCAAATACAGCTGCCATACATTTGTTTCACACGTATGAAGGACAGAGTGACTTTTTTTTTTTTACTGTATTCTCTTCCAAGGGCATAAATGTGAGTAATTTGAGAATATGATTGACCAGATGTTGTGGACTATAGCTCAGTGTAGTTCCAGGTACACATGGATCTTCCACATAACTCGAATGAATAAATGTACAAGACCCATGTATGCCAGGTTGGACATATATAACCAAACATCTGTCTATATATATTCAATAACAAAAGTGAGGAAACAGAAAAGAACTGAATACCAAATTCCAGTGATCATTTTTTCAAGATTCTGTGACCTATGGGTTGCATTATCTTTGGAAGACATCACCAAACCAAAATAAGAGTAGCTGTTCAGGGTATATACCCTGATTCTGGAATGGATTCACCACTCCATTATGTTAAATGCGTATCTATATAACCAGCATCACAAAAGTAATTACAGTAGCATTAGACCAGACTGATTAAAGGGAAAACTAGGCTTTTCTTTCCTCATTTAATAAGTTTCGGGATTGAGCTATAAAGACCATTTATGTATTTGTCATTTGCATCAAGGTGTCATTCCATCTAGGCTTTACACATATGGGGAAAAAAATGAGAATTAGAGACTACAGTCATCACAATATCAGTGTACAAATAGAACTCAGGTTTATGCAGGAGAGGCAGCATATTGCCTAGCTGATTCCTGACATATCCTGCAGAAGATAAACCTTTAATCAGATCCCTCATTAGCATCAAGTGTGGAAAAAACAGCTCCTGCCAGGGATTACTTAGTAAATGTAGTTAGTAGGAGAAATTATGCATTGAAGAAAATACTAAATCCCTCAAATTAATCTTTAAAATACATGGAGTTTGTCTGTCCTCTCTCTTACACTGGGATAAATGAAGAATAATTTCATTTCAGTGTCTTAGATATACTCAGTTGCAGAGGAAATTGAACTTATCTGCTTTCCCAGGATTTTAAAGGATTTACATTTTTAAGGCAGAATTGTTTATACTTTAAAATTGTACTCGCACGTTCAGAGGAAATATCATGACCCAGTGTCACAGAAAGGAACCCTTTGACACATGGTCTCTACCTTCTTAAATCCAGGCTCTCATGCTATCATGTGGGTTCGATACCAGTTAAGCCACTGGCTCAACTTTGCCACTGGCTTAAATATTTTCTGTTTAAAAAAAAAATAAAGCCAACCTAGATAATACATGCAAAGTGTTTAGTGGAGCTCTGAAATATTTATTTGGTTCTGTTGTCACTTTTACAGTATTAAATTTTTCTTGCTTAATGATTGAAATACAAAATTTGTCATTGTAGGCAAGCAGAGCATAATCCCTCTGAATTTCAAAGCCTGTCTTTTTTTGGTTGACTTTCCTTTCTATGTCCATTGAACAGGTTGAGGAAATGTCTTGATATACAGATATGTTGTCACTACATGTGTTGAACATAATATTTTAATGCCTTAGGATATTTGTTTCTAGCAAACCTGTGTCATATTTCCTTTCTAGTGATTTCTGTGCACAACTTAATTGTTTTGGTAGATTAAGGTGTAAGAAAGTGTTGAATTGGTGACTTAAGAATCCATCAAGCCCTGTAGTATGTGAAAACTGAAAAGACATGCTGCATTTTTTACATGTTTTCAGCTAGTTGTATATCCTATGAAAATGAGCAGGCATTCTGAAGTAAACGTGTCATTTCATTCCCAGAAATGGGACACGTTTATTGGAACTTTCAAAAAAGCATATGCAAATGACATGTTTATTGCAGAAGGTTATTGCAATGTCATTATCACGAACAACAGAATCTGAATGTGAATTGTGAAAATCCACCTTTTTTATGAAAGTAGGTTGTTGATGACAGCTTTAATGTGAGCCATCTTTGTGTGCTTGGGGAGTTTGGGACCAGTGCTTGTTTGAGTTAGCACACTAATCCCTGCTCCCAGCTATCCTTCCATTTTGTAACAAAGAGGTAATCCTCTGGTGTAACTCAGTACTCAGTATTCTGGTCTGAAGAGGAGAATTACATTAAGCAAAACAATTTTCTTGGTCTTCTCCTTGTGTCCAGGCAAAGAACAACACAGTTCACTTATTGGCACTGGTGGATTTTTTTTGTTGGGAAGATCATACATGGAAATGTGCACATAGCTGTCCTCTGTTTAAAGGCTGATACTGTAAAAATGTTTCCCCATTTTAAAATTCTTGCCTTTTCCTCATTCTTCATAGTACCAGATTGATGCTTATATACATTGAGGCTCATTCACTGTTTTGAGGCTTTTTATACCATCAAATTGTTGGCAAGGGATAGCAAGCTCTTAAAAAATTTTAAATTGATTTCACAGATTGCCACTGGATAAGATGATCTCTCCCTGCAGTCAGTTTTTGTATGTTTAGAGGGCATGTTGGTGAGTGCAGACTGGTGATTAGAATTTAATGAAAATTTGACATGGTTGGATTTTCAGAACAGACCCCAAAGAGACACTTGTAGAATCAGTCATGTCTGAGGCCATGTGTGCTCTTCAGATGTGATTGACCCTTGTCCTGGTTTCGGCGAGGGTAGAGTTAATTTTCTTTCCAGCTGCCAGTGCAATGTCGTGTTTGGAAGTCAGGGTGACAGCAGCACTGATAACACCTCCTTGTTTTTAAATGTGGCAATCAAGGACTTCTCAGTCGCTCATACTGCCCTGCTCACCAGAAGGCAGGAGTCACACAGGAAGGTGGGAGGGGACACAGCCAGGACAGGTGACCCAGACTGCCCAAAGAGAGTATTCCATGCTGGTTACATCGTGCTCAGTATAAAGTGGGACTCCTGGGAGGGAGGAGCACATGGCCCCAGGATGTGTGGGTTTGGGGTGGTCCAGTTCCAGGACAGCTCTGAGCTGCATGGCCTGAGTTGTGCAGTTTGGTGAGAACATGAATTGTTCATCACCAGTTTCATTTATTTTGCTATGAAGTCCTGCTGTTGTTATGGGTCTCCCTCTGCTGTCCTTGTCCCAACCCGCAAGGTTTGTCTTTTTTGTTGGTTTGCTTTACTCTCCCTTCCCCGCCCCTGCACCACCAGTTTAGAGAGAGCAGCTGTGTGGTGTTCAGGTTTCAGCTGAGGTGAAGCCACAACACCCCTTAAGTTCTCTCTTGCCTCTATTACTGTGTGTAGACTTGGGCCATGATGTAGAGCTGTCCTAGAACTGCAGCGAATGGGTCTGCAGTCAAGCTGAGTCAGATATGTACATGTCCATCCAGCAGATGGTCAAAGGTCAGTTCTTCCACAGTGGACCTTGGATGTTTTTAACCTAAGCTGTGACCAGGCTAACTTCTGTGGCTATCATGGCACAAAGGTCAGCATGCTTATGCTACCTTGTTAAACCATGTCTTGGCATCACAGGATAAACTGTGATACAATGCACTCAGAAGTAGCTCAGTAACCATGTGTTGTTGAAATTTGGAATGCATCTTGTGTGGAGTTCCATAGCAGAATATATCTAAGGGAGATGTAGGGTCAGTGATCAGTTCAGGGATTCAGGCTTGGAAAAAATTCTACATAAAAAGCATATATAGGATGCAGCTCAAATTTTTAGAAAGGCAGTGGGAAGCATTTGAAGCGTAGAAGAAGTGTCAGAACATTTTGGGGAAAGTGTCTTTCACAGTACAGACATTAATTAACTGCTTTAACAGTATTATTTACCTCCTGCTGCTTCACTGGAAAGAGTCCGTTGTAAATGTAATTTCACAATGAACTCTTCTTGTCAAAGCCAGACTGATCCAAAATCCAAGCAGATTGCTAGGTTTGTTGTTAAAGTGCCCACATGATGAAACAGGTGATTATTTTTATCACGTCATTCTCAAAACAGAAAAAGAGAAGAGAGCTGCTGCATCTTCATGCAATAGAGATGTTAGGTTGGGTTTTTGTTTTCTTGGTTTTTTTTTTCAGTAAAACACTTCTTTCAGATGTCATTGTATATACAGTACACTGGACAGAAGAGACAGATTCACCTTCACTTGCACATGGAGGGCAGCTTCATCCTATAGCAGATCCCCTGTGGTTCATAACTTGCACTCTTTCCTGTAGCTGTCTGTAAACATTTCATCACTTTGTGCTGGATACCAGTTAGTTTTAATAACGATACACAAAGTCTCCCACAAAGTGCCAGAGGGAAGTATTTCAGAGATTCCAGAGTAATACCTCTGATACTTGGGCAGTTTGGAGGTGGTCATTGAAGCAGAAAGAGTATATCAGAGAGGCCTGCTGACCAGTGAGGGGATCTCAGCATAGAAGAAAGAAGCAGTAACAGTCCAAAGAGGGATGTCTTGCATGGGAACAGCAAGTGAAATATAGGAAAGGGATTTTTTTTTTGCATATGCTTTTTTGAAAGTTCCAAAGCTAGAATTAAAAATTCTCAGCCTCAGTTCTGTTTAGGTTTGTGGGGGTCTTTTTTACCCTTTTCCCTCTTGAAATGCTTTGGATTGTACTTACATCCATTACTGCTTAGACATTTTCCTTGTATTTTGAAAAATGTTTTTAAAATATGGATTTATGAAGCCAATTTACAGCACCCAAAATGATGTCTTCATTGCTAGCCACTCAGTTGCTTTCTTCTAAAATAAAACTGCATTTTCTTTTCTGAGAAGGAAACAAAAATATTCTTTCTGGAAGCAATTTGAAAGACTGTGCACCTTCTGCAAAGTATTAATTGCTTATATAGGTTGCTTTTTAACTTATAATGCATAAAATTAGGCTTATAATAGTAAATTCTCCCATAACAGGTTGGGCAAAAGCAGTCTGGGGTTTCCTGTAGTTTTGGGTTTTGATTTTTTTTTTCCCTAGTTGCGTAAAAGCTGGAAGTTGTTACCATTAATAAGACAAGAGTCAGAGTATCTAACACCTAACTCATGGAACAAACAGATGTGGTTCATTGTCTACCAAAGAAAAGACCCATACATACTCTCAGAATCTTCAAACTCCAGGAAATACACCTCAGCAGGAGAGATTCTCTCCAGAAACACAGCACACCTGACTATGTAAGGAGAAAGGCCCTTGAGTGTGTTCATGGTGTGTTGTACTTTATACCATCTGGATCTACACCAGATGGTACAGAGTGAATTAAGGGGAAGAAATGAGGGGCTGACTCAGAGAATGCCACGGGAAGTGTGGCCTTTAGAAAAATTTGTAGACAGTGAAATTAATGCAACAAGAGGTTTGTGGGTTTGGGTTTGGGTTTTTTTTTTCTCTGTTTTCAGTGCTAAGTAACCTTCTCAAAATATTTCCTGAACTACATCAGAAGGCATGTTTTTCGACACAAGTATCTTAGAGTTCTGTTTCAAGTTGTTATCTAATCAATCAATACTTCACATTATCAGCACCTGTAAAGTAGTCACTTCCCTGTTTCTCACATCAACCTTGTGAAATATAATTATAGTGGATTCCTGAAGAATAGAATTCAAGGCAGAGAGGTGTAATTCAGATTTACCCAGCCAATCTGAATTTCTCAGGTGAGAGGCGTCTTTTCCTTGTGCATTTTTCCTCCATCTTCTGAATCTCTTAAACGCTTGGGCATGTAGTTGCAAAGAATTAAAAATGTTGAGTGTCCTGAAAAGGAGTGCAGAAACTTTAGTTGCTTTGGTTAATTGCTTCATTGTTTGTGGCTCTTAGATTTTAGCAGGTATAGTGGCTAGTTCATATGTAATATTAATAATCTGTAATTCAAGGGCAGGGCTTTTGTCAGCTTGTTACTAAGGATCTATATCCATTAAACTTTGGTGTAGTTATAAATGGCAAGGCTTTTGTCTAGACCAGTGTTTTTACACATCCAGATAAAAAGGTTTGGTCAGTGAAAATCCGGTGTCTTCTGCACCTAGGCTTCTTTACAACAGTATTAATCATGGGCTTAATATCAGTCCCCAGGCAGTCACTGGAGAGACCTCCACTGAGTTTGGTGGGCTTTAGTTCACCCCTGTAAGAACTTTGAAGTGGAGAGTGCTCCTGCCCTAAGTGACACAGGACTTAGTATAACATGGAAAAAATAGTGTATGAAAATAAAGCACCACACCTGAACAATTATGCTAGCTGGGAGAGGAAAGGTGGATATCCCTAACTCCTTTCTGTCATGTTTTCTTTTGATCAACAGCTTGTCCACCAGGAACATACAAGCCTGAAGGTTCACCAGGTGGAATCAGCACTTGTATCTCATGTCCCGATGAGAACCATACTTCCCCACCGGGAAGTACCTCCATTGAGGATTGTACATGCCAGGATGGATACCGTGCTGTAGAACAAACATGTGAAGGTAAGTGTTTCCATCCAGGAACAGAATACCCCTGGAATGTGCAGTGCAGTGCTAGGACAGTTTTGTTCTTCATTTTTTCACTGTGAAGGATATGTCAGATTGCATGCAAGATTTTCTGTGTCATTCCAAAATGCAAGTCAAGTTGGAAATGAAAAAAGTTGTTTTCCTTCAGTAGCCTATTGCACTCCCACCTGCTACCATAACTACATTGTGGTTGGTTGTAATTTTACAGTTGTTCACTGCCCTGAACTGAAGCCCCCTGAGAATGGTTACTTTGTCCAGAATGTTTGCAACAATTACTTTAATGCTGCCTGTGGGATACGATGCAAATCAGGATTTGATCTTGTGGGGAGCAGCATCCGGCTTTGTCAGCCAAATGGCCAGTGGTCTGGATCAGAGGCTACTTGCAGAGGTATGTATGTCATGTGTTTGAAAACTCTTTTTCTTTTGGATTGGTTTGTTCTTGACAGCGGTTTTCTCTGCTTACTACATAGTTGGGGGTGTGGATCTGATATTGTTAGCTCTTGGGTGAAACAGTGACTTGGCTGGCCCTGTGTGGAGCCAGGAGTTGGACTTGATGTTCTTTATGGGTCCCTTGCAACTCAGGATAGTCTATGATTCTGTGCTTCTAAATGTTCCAAAGGTAAATACCAACTTCAGTCACTCCTTCCTAAAGTGAAAGGAGGACATCTACAATAGAAAGTGCAGAGCAATATTGTGCAAGTGTATCTACACCCTCCTTCACGTAATCTATATGAATTTTGTACCTACATTGTGTAAATCCAGTAAAACTACCATATAGTCAAATATATAACAAGAACTTGCTACGTAGGTGTTTTAGAATATCTGCCAGATTCCTGACGTGGATGGGCATTGGTGTTGGAAGACATCAACCATTAAAGAGTTCAATTTTGCTTTCTAACAGTTCCTTCTTATGAAAAATAGGAAAGCTGAGGCCCTAAGCATAGTCTTCAGAAGAGTTCAGAGTGGAATTTCACTAGGGAACAACTGTCAGTATTCTAGAAGATCACTGCAAGAGAATGTCAGCTGGGAAAGAAAGAAACAGAAGGTGTGAAAGGAGAGACATGAGAAAGAGCATCCTGGAAAACATTCTTTCTGAAGTTCTTAAAAATACAGTTTTGCTTTATTATGCCTTGTCTCTGCCTGAGGTTGGATTCTTGGTTTAGAAGGGAAGCTGCATCCCCATTTAGTCCTGTCTGGTATGCCTTCCAAGGAGGGACTGAAAAAAATAAGTAACAGCCTTCATTTCCTTAGCAGCCACAGGTTTGTAGTTCAACATGTTTAACTTGAGTTAGATGTACTTGACATTAGTATGCTGAATAGAAGCTAGTAAATGACAAGTCATCAGCTCCTTTTGTAACTCTTGCCCTGGCCTTGAGTTGGGGAAAGACAAAGGATAGTTGTGTGGAGAGGTTAGCACATATGCCATTACAGCAAACACTAAGCCCTTAAAGAAACAGCAAGTCATGGTTCTGAAAGAGAGATCTGAGTTAGAGATCAGTTCCTCAGGACATTTTTATGTAGTAGTTCACTCTACTTATGTTGCAGGATGACTCCTCCTATTGTCCTGAAAAACTAAGTCTACCTTTGTAGCTTCCAGTGACAAAAGACAGGAAGAAGAAGCTTTCAATAGAAAACAAATTGTTGGCCAGTGCCACAAGGCTGTCTTGAGAAATTAGGCTTAGGGCTGTTAAGATGTACACTGCTTCAGGGTGATGGGAAGGAGCACCTGCCTGTCAAAGCTTCTGTCACACAATAGCCTCTAGTGCAAAAATCTGGGAAAAGATGAAGTCAGATGCAAAGGATGCTACATATTCACTGTAGAGCCATGGAATATTCTAGTACTTGGAAAGCTCTCTGGAGCATGTAAATATGTTCACCTATTGGCTGTTGGTACATGATCTCCCCTTAACAGGGAATTTGTCTGGAGGTTGAGGGAAGAGAGAAGTCTGCCTACTGATACTATCTTAATGTAGAGTTAATATCCTTTGAAGCTCTCAAAGGATATAGTTTCTTTTCCTTTTCTTGTGACATTTTTCATCATACTGAAGACTTCCAGTTTAAAAAATACATATTTAAACATCCTACCTTTACATGTGGTGGATCTTCTAATCTCAATTCACTCAGACTATGAAAGTAAGTGAGATCAAAGGCATAGTTTATAGCTGTTCTGTTAATCCTAGGAGTATTTTATCAACTAATTTATGAAGGGAGAGTGGAGGAAAATCGCTTTACACTGCTTTGGATTTTGACATTAAACACTCCTCAGTTCTGCTAGCTAAAATCTGCTGTGCTGTTAGAAATTTATTAATGCAGTCATGTCATGCAATTAGCAGTGACCTGTGAAGAAAACCTACTACTGAGCATGTATTTAATCTGTAGAAATGTATTAGAAGAAAACAGAGCAAGCAGAATGTACCATTGTTTTTAGTGTCTGTATGGAAATGCCCTGTTGACCAGGGGGTTATTTTATGTTTAACACATGAATCCATAACCAGAGTAACACTGGCTGAGTGATGTGTTTCTGCCAGAGCCACACAGAGACACTAAGTGTGAACATTCAAACACCGAGGAGACAGGAGCACTACAGCTATGCAGTCCTTCGGCAGAGATGGCTAGACATACCAGGTGGTGGAAGGAAGAGATCCTTCTCTGTAGGCACATTAATAATGATGAGTCTCCTCAGTGCTCTTAATTCATTCAGATGTCTTCAGTAATGCCATGTAGTTTGGCAGCATTTGATTCCTGTTACTACAGATGGGATATTAAAGACTTTCATAGAAACCATAAAAGAGAAAACCTGTTTTCTTCTGTATAAATCTTGTGTGATTCAGCTGTAAGTGTGTCTTTCTTACACATTCTACTATAGTTAAGATAGAGCATATCAGGAAACTGCACTGAAGCTCAGAGTGCCTCTCAGAAGATGGAAGTTTCAGGATGTTTTTTATACTCTTAAATGCACTTCATAGAGAATACCTGTCTATATACAAGCACAAGAGGAATAGTGCTTTCAGAGAGTAAACATGGTAATGCTAGATGTATCGGGCACATCTATAAGGCTCACTTTCTCCCTTACTTGTCTCACTTTCCTTCTCTCCCTTTTATTTTCCAATATACATAGGTTTAGCTACACTTTTTTTCCCCAATTAAGTGCCACTGTAGCTGGTTTAAAAAAAGATGTTAACATTTTTTGTCTTTGAGGGGCTTGTGGTTATTGGCAATTATACATCTGTCTTTCATTTGAAGACGCACTCAGGGTACCTGCCCATTTATTTGTTTGAGGGTTTTCGTATAGTGACCTGTTTAGTCTATGTGTCCCCTTCTAGTCATATCCTGCCTTATCAGTTTGCAGAGTGAAAAACTGCTGGGAGAGAAAGTTACCAAGCTGGCTTACTCTGGAGTGCATTTGGAGAGGGGCTTCTGGTTTGCCTCCTTTCTGGTTTTAGCAAAGATGGTTAGTCTGAAAAAGAGCATCCCAAACCACAATGAAGAGGTTCTCTGAAGCCACCTGTTACCAGTGCCCCCCCTAAGACAATCTAAGGCTCTGTGCCTCACTTCCCTTTCTGCACAGGACTTCATTCTCCTTGGCTTCACACTGCTTGCAGTGCTCATGAGACATGGCAGAAGGGCCTCTAAGCTGAGCAGCAGCCAAAACTGTGCCTCCACAGGAACCCCTACACCTGAAAGAGGGTCTATTTTGTCTCATCAGAAGCCAAATTTGTTTCTTGTAATCTCTGTGGTCCTGTTGCCTGCAAATACCTTGTATTCTTTCATACCACCTCTTGTTTTCCCCCCCACCATGATGAATGTCTGCGTTTGTGATTTTTGCAAGTTTGCATGTCTGTGTCTACATCAGTACATGCCAGAGTGCCTGAGAATGTTCCTGGGCAGTGAGTGGGACACTGTCATCCGCCCTGTTAATAAGCTCTTAGCCTTTTCCGTGGTGTGCTCTCAGCCCAGACGAGGCTGCCAGTTGGAAATCCTCCAAAGCTCTCAGGTATGGCTGGGGAACTACAAACTTCCAAAGACACACTCACTTTTCCTCTGGATTCTATTTGACTGCAGCTGTCCTGTTTTGAAGGATGATAGACATTGCTAGCTCAGGCCACACACTGTGCTAGATGCCTTCGATTGCTAGGAACATTTCTCAGCACAGTTTGCTAGCCTGGACTTAAATCAGAAATCAGGTGAGTTGGAATTGTGTGCCCTACCTCGTTCCTGTTTTGTAGGATGGTGTCAGGAAAAGGAAGGCGTGAAGCCTTTGAAAAAAATCAGACCTGTTCCCTAAATTTGTAGGAACTACTGGAACTAGTGTGTAAGCCAGTACCTGTTCAACCCATGAAATGTTGGGCAATGTAGTGTGATTCCTGTGGTCCTCAGTGATGCAGAGTGAATGGGTGTTTGTCTCCCTTTGCAGTTCGAACATGTCCCAGACTTCGGGATCCTGAAAATGGACACATTAATTGTTCAACAGCTGATATCTCCTATAAGACAGTATGTTTTGTGACCTGCAACGATGGCTATGAAATAAAAGGAAACGCCAAGCTCACCTGCCTGGGAACCTCACAGTGGGATTCAAAGGAGCCAAAGTGTGTAGGTAGGTATCTCACACTGTTCATGTTAGAGTGCAGCTTTTTCTGACATGCTGTCATGAATAAGAAACTCTCCCTATTTTAATATCTGGTAAGACTAGGTAGGAATGAAAATTTGTCTATGGGTTTTTCATACACAACTTAGAAGTTGTGTAGAGGTGGAGGAACGTAAATGGAAAAAATGGACAGGAAATCCAACACAGACATCTGATACATCTGTTCAGTGTTAAGACACTGTTACACAATGTGTTATTTGAAACATGCAAGTTGTATAGGTTGCAAGGTCTATACCACATATTAAATGTGAATAACCAGAGGTATGAGTTACTGTATTAAAGCTAAAGATGACCTCTAGGCAAGGACTAAGGTGTGTTACTCAGGCACTGAGTGCCAAGTAGAGATTGACAGTTGTCACTTTTCCTCAACTCCCAGCAGGAAATAAGAGTTTAGGCAAGTTAGGGAACCAACTGCCTCTAAGGCAGGATTCAGATATCACATCAGCCTTGCAGGGGTAAATAAGCATATATTGCTATTCTAGAAATAAGGGATTTCAGAATTACCCCTTTGGGACTGGTGGCAGGTGTTAGCTTGAAAAGGAAAAATTTTAGTTGAAACACTTCCAAGGGTAGACTGACGAAAAGATTAAAAAAATCCCAAACAAACAAAAACCCAAAACAAAAGGAAAAAAAAGCCTGCATAGCTTAAAATCCAGCAATTCAGAAGCTGATCCAGTGCTGACTGAAGTCAGAGTGTATTCCATGTCACCTGGGTCCAGAAAATATGATGCCAGCAGAATGACTTGGGTTAAACCTATAGGTATTTTTTACTGTTTTACTGCATGTCTAAAAGTTTGGACTTTGCATGAGACAAGAATTAAATTCTAATTGTAGATATGTTCTCTAAAATGATGAAAATAATCCACAAATATTAATTTATCAAGAGAGTTTTTTTAAGAGAATCTAATTTTTCTTCTGTTGAAGTCAGTGGAAAAACTTCAATTAACTTCAAAAGGAAGGGACCCTGAAATCCTGTTGGAAGATTAGAATTGGAAGATTAACTGTATTCATCAGTGGAATTCATCCTTCCTAGCTTAGCATTTTGATTATTAAAATCCATCTCTACTCTGTATCTGAAGATTTCTTCACACCATGCAGTACTGCCTCCATTCCTGGAGGCAATAGCTTTTTTTGCTGAGTCTGAAAATGTGGTATAAAAGTTACCTTTAATTGTCACAGAGGGAAGAGTGTTAGCTGGAAAACATCTCATCTGGTGCTTGCTGTGAGTGGTGTTCAGAAGAAGTTTGCAGGGACTGTTGTTCAATATAGATGTGTGGCATTTTGTTCATAGAAGAATTCAAATAGAAGACTGGTACTGTGTCTTCCCCAAAACCTACCCTTTATACTTGTTTTCTGAATGTTCAGCATTATCATGGAGGTATTCTCCATTTATTTTCAGTCTGGACAGTTCCTAGCTATTACTTATTTAAAAAAAAAAAAAGTAATAGAAATCCTGCTATATTTAGGCATTTTTAATTTATGATTTTATTTCCTACCTTTCTGTTATGAAAATGAAGTGGAATTGGATTCAGTCTTGAAACTGATTTCTTGGACCTCGGGATACTCTCCTAGCTCTTTTATGAATATTTTTCACAGTTTGAGTGTACATCAGTGCAAAGTTTACTATATTTAAAAGTTAGTTCACTGAGACTGTACTACAGTCATTGTAACCATAACTGACACTGTACCATACAGTGTGGATTGTTTACAGTGACTTCTGTGATGTCTGTTGTCATATGCATCTTTTTCCAAGAGACTAGAATTTAGTGTAAGTTTGGCTATTAAGTATGCGTTACATTTTTTATTTTTTCATTAAAGTTTCTCTTAGCATTGAGTTACTTTTGACTGAATTACATATAGATGTTTTGCAAATTTAAAGGGAAACTTCGTATTTTTTCCAATTTGGAAAAAAATATCCACATTCAGGTTCTTGTGTTTCCTCCCAATTGATAAAATGTGAGTATCCAGCATGCTAAAATTAATGCTCTCTTCTCCTTGCATTATTCAAGGTTTAGTGAGCAAAGTTGAAAATAGAAATAGAAATGTCATCTGGGGTGTTGATGCCACCTAGTGCTGGAAAAATTACTTCTCTGTGCTTACTGCAGTTTTCAAATTCCCTGTAGCCTTGGGTTTGCAAAGGGTTTACAGGCATAATTTGCTTGGTTATCTTTTCTTTTGTTACAGTATTGAAGTTCCTCTTCATGTTAAGCATTGTAAGTGTGGTTCATGACAGGCACTTGCAGATGAAAGCAGATTTTTGCCTCTCCTTACAAATGTTGGGTTTTTTTTCCTTTTGCTATTTTCCCTTTCCATGTGATTAATAACATGGATATCACTGTGCTCCTTACGAAGTCCAGACTTCCTGGCTCAGCTTGATCAAGTTCTGGAATTGCACATAGGTAGAAAAGCTAAACAACACTACTACAGTTGGGTTTGGTTTTTTTCTGGTAAAAACTTCTACTTAGAAGAGGTTCCCTTGTACTAGATTTACCAAAGGTTATCCTAGTGTTTTTCAGATGCTTCAGCATTGTGCTCTACTAGGACTTTACTAGCATAATTAAAAGTGTGTCAATCAGGGGGGCTGTTACTGCTTCCCAGAAGACACACAATTTCTCTGGTTTTTTTATGCTTACAGTCTTTCTTCTACTTGTTACATTTTATTTTAATGCTTTTAGTTTGTCTTGTCAGATATAGCTTCTTTCCAATTTCTTGTCTCTTATTTTCAGTTACCTTCCCGTGGAGGCAAACGAAAGTTAGGGGTTTGTTTTGTTGTTGATGGAATTGTTTTACATTTCACAGATGACAGTGTCTGTCTGAAGTGAACAGATGTGTGTTAAGATTTTCTAACTTTTACATCATCTTGAAGTCAAGTGCAGTTATTTATTGCTTGGACTTTAAACACAATTTTATTATCAAGAGTTTAAAGGGTAGGAAATACTTAGAACACTTAAACTCTTTTAATTCTGTTTCATGCAGTACAAACAGTTTTCAGTTTCTCATCACATATTCTGGGAGACGAAAGAGGTTGGAAGTGTTCTGATTGTGAGTCACTTCTGCTAAGAGTTGAATAGAACTTTCTGTGGCTGGGTTGGGTTGTTCATTGTGTGTCCTGTGTCCAAAGACCTGTCTGCTTTCATCACCAGCTAGCTTCAAAGTACATTCATGGGACAACCCTTTTTGCCCTGTTAGTTAATGCCTGCATATTTGAAGTAAAAATAGCATTCCTCCACTCTACATGGTAAAAACTACAGCTCAGAAGTGAAACACAGGTTTTGTGAAAACAACCTATTTAAGCACATTGGAAGTTTACACTGTAGTGCAAATGGTTTTCAGAATCTGTGGTTAATTCGGGTAATAAAATAGTTAAAAACTCCCATATTCTTTAAGTGGCCATCAGCCATTGCTGACTTTACAGAGAAGGTCAGCTGCCACTTAGGACCATCCCGAGTGTTTACATCTGGGTTTGAACACAGTCAGGTCTGAGCCAAATTTCATTCGGTTTGGCATGCACTAAGCAAAATCACAGACCATGTCTCTAACCATGTCCTACAACAAGCTCATGCTTTTCCTTCTCTTATGTCAAGAGTGAGTGTAAAAAGCTGTAGAAAAACAACAGATACAAGACTATGACCTTACCTTACTGTTATTCCTACTTTGGAAGGTCTGATTTCCATACAAAGCAAGGGAATACAGCTACAAAGTGACCACAAAAGGTAAAGTTGTAAACAAAGAAGAAAAACGAAACAAAACCAACCAACCAGAAACACACACACACACACAGAGAAAAACCCAAAACCAAACCCAGAGATAGTAAGCTGTAGAGGAGCCACCTGAAAAATGCTATGTTTCTGTCCCAGAGAAAAGCATGAACAAGAAAATAGAAGACCTGATATCCTGGGTGCATTTACTTCAGTCAGCACTGGAGTAAAAAGCTTCATTAGGTCTTACTATTTTGATGAACTCATAGTGCATGCAGACTCTTTAACTGTATTTTTGTTCCCTGTGAGTTGCCATGTGACCATATTTGAAGATTTTTTATTAATGTATACTTCATGTATGTCAGTAAAAAGACATATGCTACTGTTCTCTTGTAGAAATGCGTTGCCCCATCTTCCAGAAACCACCAGGTGTAACAGTTCTCCCTCCCAGATGTGGGATGGAGCCTGCTACTTCTGGGACTGTGTGCCAGCTGAGCTGTCCCCAAGGATTCGTCTTGTCTGGAGCTAGAGAAGAACTGAAGTGCATTTCATTTGGGAGATGGAGTGCAAACATCCAGGAGGCTCAGTGTAAAGGTAGAGACCAGCACAAAATCATTTCTTTGTACGTGTGTTCAAGGTTGAAAGGAAGCACATAGGAAATAACTGAGTGAGAACAGGTTTGAACTGGGAAGAACATGATCTAAACATTATGTAAGGTGTGCTGCCTGTACCACTATAGCTTGGCTATCAGGTGTAGTTCATAATAACAAGGAGGAGTTCAGAGGTTACTTTAATGCCATCCTATAGGGCTCATCACACACTACTGGTAAAACAGAGATAGTAGCACTATTACTGTTTTGGCACAGGTAGTTGGAGCAAATTTTTAGTGGTTGTTGAAACCATAGCTGACAGAACTGTAGAGGTCATTTCATTTGTCTGGCTGTTGTCATGCCCCAGCCAACAGTGCACAAAAATCAAGGCCAAAACTAACACAAATGCATAGAGTGTAATGATGGGCAGAAGATGCATTTGAGTATGATTCTGCCATGTGTACCTACCTCTTCTAGAGTCGCTAGGTTGTTTATTCACTTACATGCATCCACACTGAATTAGAAGAAGTTTGGCTTTGGATTATAAGAGGATACAATCATATGTGAATTGTACATACAATCATAAGGTGAATATTCTGTTCACCTCTTTATGAATTGTTGTGCCCCTAGAACTAATGCTTCCACCATAAACTGGGGCTGCCGCCAGCCACTGGGTGAAAGAGCAGTACAGAAAACAGTTACGGCAGTCATCATGCCAGGTCACTACAGAAACCGAGGTGGGAACTTTTTTCTCTGTAATGGCCAGGAATATTTTATCCCTCTCTTCAAATATATTTCCCACTCTGTTACGTGCTGTATTGTTTTTCTGAATCTTTCATGTAAACCTGAGCCAAACCAGAGTGCTTAATATTTGATGGGATTCCAGCACAAGGCTGCAAGCTAAACTGTTTGGATCAAGATAAAGCAGCATGGCTTGGGTTCAAGCTTTTAAATACTACCAAGACATAAAACCCTAAAATACCAGTCACCAAGAAACTGAAGGTTATTCTTCTCCAGTAAAAATGAAGAGTTGTGTTTCAGTTGATTTCATTCTTGTTATAGTGTCTCTCTCTTTTGCTGCCAACATATTTTGCCAGTTCAAAATAGTAATTTTCTTTCTTTTTTACTAGTCTTTTTACAGAATTTCACTTTTAAACGGAATTTGCCCCAGCCTGAAGGCTGCGGTCAGGGGAGTGTGAACTATAACTAGTAGTTACTAAAAAGAGTGCATTTCTAGTAAATATTTCATCAGAATGAGTTCAAAAGAAGGCAAAATCGCTTGTATTTATTGCTTTGCACTCTTAATTACAGAGGTTTAATTGCCTGAGTTATGTCCTTACTGGAACTATTTAGTCATAAAAATGTAAGTGATGGAAGTTCCGAGTTGTTTTAAAGTCTCCTGAACATAGATGAGTTCAGAGCTTGAATGCTATTGTCCTTGTCTCATGAGTCTAGAGACCATTTATCAAACAACACTATAGCAATAAAATAGCTTGTCCATAAATGTTTTGGGAGGCTCTGTGCCAGGGAAATGAAGAAGTATTTTAGGTTTGCCAGAGAAACTTGAGACTTAAATATTGGTGGTGATGTTACCCATACTGTACCACCAGCCCTTTGAAACTATCCAGTATTATCATACATGTCACAAGAAGACTGGATTTCTCCAACATATTACCTTGTAGCAGGAGCTTACTAAGGAAACTTTCCAGCAACTGGTGCCAGAAATCTTGCCATTGATTCTTTCAAGTCAGTTCCACACAACGTTCTGAGAAATTTGAGAGTCATAGAATCATAGAATCACTTGGGTTAGAAGAGACCTTTAAAATCATCAAGTCCAACCCCAGCCTAACCCTGCCTAGTCCACCTCTAGATCATGTCCTTCAGCATATCATCTATTCACCTTCTAAACACATCCAGGGATGGTGACCCCACCACTTCCCTGGGCAGCCTGTTCCAGTGCTTGACCACCCTTTCAGTAAAGAATTTTTTTTTTTTATCTAACCTAAATCTCCCCTGGTGCAATTTGAAACCATTTCCTCTCATTCTATCACTTCTTACCTGAGAGAAGAGACTGACCTTGACCTCTTTACACCCTCCTTGCAGGTATTTGTAGAGAGTGATAAGGTCTCCTTTCAGCCACCTTAAGACTAAAATGCCCCAGCTCCTTCAGCCACTCCTCGTAGGACTTGTGCTTCAGACCCTTCACCAGCTTTGTCATCCTTCTCTGGACATGCTCCAGCATCTCAACATCCTTCCTGTTTTGAGGGTCCCAAAACTGCACCCAGCACTTGAGTTGCGGCCTCACCAGAGCTGAGTACAGCGGGTCAATCACTCCCCTACTCCTGCTGGTCACACTGTTCCTGATACAGGCCAGGATGCTGTTGGCCTTCTTGGCCATCTGGGCACTCTGCTGTCTCATGTTCAGCCGGCTCTCAGCCAACACCCCCAGGTCCTTCTCCTCCAGGGAGCTCTCCAGCCCCTCTGCCCCAAGCCTGTAGCGTGGCCTGGGGATATTGTGACCAAAGTGCAGGACACACACTTGGCCTTTGGTCTCTGCCCACTACTGTCTTGTTTGTGCTATGTATAACCTATGGCAAATAATGTCTTTTTAAGTCTAGTCACATTATCAGAAACAAGTGTTTGCAACTTTATGTGTTGTGCATGGGCAGTGAAAGGATAGATTCCTTCTTAATGAGTATATGTGTGTAATGAATGCATGAATATTAAGAGAAACAAATCAATTCTGTCTTTATTTGTTCCATGTTTTATGGTTGCATGTAGAAACCAGAGAGTTATTGTGCTAAATCACATACAAAAATACTGCAAAAAAATAGCCCCTTCCACAGGAGAATTTACTGTTTATGTGTGAGCCTGAAGGCAAGAATCAAAAAGGGGCAGAGACAGGAAGCCTTTTGCAAAAATACGTGCATTTATAGTCCAGGCAGCAAAAAACAGTGTTGCTAAGAAGTTGTGATCTAACCGTTACAGTGGTTTTGTTTCTATAATCCCACATAGAAAACTAAGCTTGTGTTTTTCTGGATCAGATATCGAAGCTCCTCGGATCCACTGTCCAGAAAATATTGAGACTGAAACTCTGGAACATCATAACTCTGCTAATATCAGCTGGCAGCTGCCAACAGCTGAGGATAACTCTGGAGATGAGGCAAGTTAATATATTTGACAGGAGGCAATCTTTCTGTAGTTACCTCTTTCAGAGTATTCTTTTTAAATATTTCTTCCTTCTGATAAACAAGAGTCAAAGAAAATCTGCTGAAAAGTTTCTGTCTTTAGAATTCTGCATTTTCCATCTGGGTTAGGGTTATACAGTCACAGGACATTCTGCATGGTGTTTAAGAGCATAAAATCTCATATAGTTAATTTATGTGGTCAAAAGAAAGAATGTGCCCTTGTTTATAAGATGGAGACAGCTGCTTTAAAAATGAGCACTTAGAATGTGAAAAAGTTTAATAAACTGTTCTCAGAAGGAAGTAAATCAGTTCATTAATCTAAAAGAATAACAAGAACACACTGTGATAAGTATAAACTCATTTCAACTTCCCAATAAGAAAGAAAAACCTCATTTTACTATTTGGTGCAAGCTTTTAATCTCTGCTTTTGCTACTATCAGAGTGCTCAAAATGCAGTTAGAAGGAAAATTTGCTCCCGAGTTGTTTTATAAGGAGTAACATTCCCTACAGACACGGACATGCTAGAGTTACAGCAACTGAATGGTTTGTCATGAGTCAGCAATGAAACAGTGGCAGTGTGTACTTTAATTTGCTGCAAACACAGGAGTGTTTTGTGCTTGGAGACTGTGAGCTATCCGAGTAAAAGAGATTTAAGTTCACACATTTTTGCTGTAGCAGAGCCACAGTCAGGTACCGTAACTCTGCTGACGTGGGGTCATTCATTGACGTGTAGAAACCAAAGGCTTTAGCAACTCTTTCAGAAAAGTTCCTGAAGACAATTCTAACATATGAAAGAGTTGTAGACAACATGTAAGTGTCATATAATTCAAATATAGCTTTCCTTTGCAGTGCCAGAATGTTTTGAAGTGTCTGTGGGCTATGGCCTCATAAACATATGTAGATTAAAACTGGATATGTAAGTACCTGCAGCCCACAACTGTCTGCCTCACTCATCTTCCAGGTCTGCTGTAAAGAAGAGTCAGTTCTGAGTTTTCTTAATGCACAGTGCTGTAAACTGCAGTAGGTCAGGGTCCAAAACCCCGACTGAGTACCTAATCTGTTGCTATACAGAAAGCAAGCTTGAGAAAGGAGGCAGAACACTGTGTGAAGTCTTCCCTCATTACCTGAAGAGCCTGTTTGCATTTAGAATTAATAGGCTTGACAATGCTGTTTTGTGGCCATTTCTTGAAACATGACTGTTGTGATTACTAACCAGATTTGGTTTTTAAATAACAAGTCTTTTCCTATAAAAGGTCTCAATTCACGTTACCCCAGCTTTCATACCACCAGTTCTTCTCCCAATTGGTGAAATTGCCATTACTTATACAGCAGCTGATAAGTCAAGAAATGAAGCAAGCTGTACGTTCAGTATCAAGGTTATTGGTAAGTGCTGGTAAAAATGGGGGGAGTCTGTCATAGTTGAAACCTTCTAATTTTTTTCTAAGTTATAATTTTGTGCAGAAAAAACTGTGAGTCACTGTGGTCTTTTGTGTGCAGGTATATACACCCAAGAGTTATATAATATCCATCAACACTTTGCTCATCTTGGGTCAGTTTGTATAGTATGCAATCATTGTTCTCAAGTGTTCAGTTTGGTTTGTGTTTTGTTCTGTTGTTCTTTCTGAACGTTAAGATTTCTCATCATACTGGTAGATTAAATGTTTTATTGTGAGTCCATAATACATATCCTTTTCTTCTTGAAAGACTCCAACAAAATTCACAAGGTTCTCACACATTGCTGAAGCAAATGGTTGTTCAAGTATTTGTCAGACAGTTGTGTTATTCAGCTCTGTAAAAAGTAATCCATGAGTTTAGCAGAAGAATTAGTCCTGTCCATTCCCTCAGCATCTAGTGCTTGCAGCAACTTACAAGTGTGCTCCTGGCTTAGTTGTATCTTTTGATGTGAACTTAAAACTGCTGTTTACTTATCTTCTTCTGATTATAGATTGCATTTGAGCAGTCCAGTAAGCTAATGTTATGCCATCCCTTCAAATTCTGCAGATGCAGAACCTCCTGTAATTGACAGATGCAGAACTCCACCACCAATGCAAGCAATAGATAATGAGTACCCAGCAACATGGGAAGAACCACAATTTTCAGACAATTCAGGTGAGGTAGTGCACCCCAAAACATGCATACAACAATGTAAGGCTAGGGAACTCCAGCCTTTTCACCACTGATCTCTTGGAGTTCAGGATTTTTGGGGGAACTTTTTACTTATAATAACAACATGATTTGGAAGATGTGCTTTAATTTCCTTCTCCGTTTTTGAAACTAGAGTGTGAGCAACCCTCTTTCACCTACTGATGTTTTATGTTGTCTATTAACTCTTCTAGGTGCCCCACTTACCATTACTAGGAGTCATGCACCTGGAGATCCCTTTCCCAAAGGAGAGACAATAGTTCAATACACAGCCATGGATCCCTCTGGCAATAACAGAACCTGTGAGATCCACATTGTCATCAAAGGTTTGTTGTCTTTATCTTATGGTCAACAGTGTATAGCATTGTTTTAATTGCATATCATTAAGGATGAAATGCTACTCCACTTTTAAATTAAGGCTCCACTTTTTCTTTTATTTATTCCCATTTTAGATTGGTTCACATTCTCCTTCACAGTTGGCCTGTAGAAGAAATCATAGCCAAGGCTTTATATTTAGTCCCTCCTAAGGTGATTCACAACAAGTCTGTGTCAGTGCTAATGTTTTGTTTCAGAATCCAAGATGTGATGCAGTTCACAATAACTAATTGTATGAAAGTTCGTGTAAAAATTTAAGTTAAAGTTTTGTGTTATTTTAGTAAGCGCATGCTTAAACACGCACCTTTGAAGCGGAAGTACAGAAGGGTTTGGGTCTTGCGTTTCTAAGCTTTTTTAATTTCTCAAATGTATAGCAATTGTTTTAAGTCTTCATATGTCTGGATTTCAAATTCCAGTGGCATTGTTTGAAAATAATTTCACAGTAGCCTGATCCTGCCTTTATGGAATCAACAAATAATACTTCCACAGAATTCAACATAGGCAAGATCAGGTTGATACTAGATACCTTTGGAAGTCTTATCAGAGCTATTTTCCTGTGTGCTTTCTTCACTACATTTAACAGTATATAAATGTTTTGTCTCTTTCATAGGTTCTCCTTGTGAAATCTCCTTTCAGCCTGTAAATGGCGATTTTAGATGCACATCAGATGAAGTGGGAGTTAATTGCACATTGCACTGTGCAGAGGGCTACAGCTTTTCAGAAGGATCAAGTGAAAACTACTATTGTGCATATAAGGATGGTGTCTGGAAGCCACCTTACTCTACAGAGTGGCCTGGTTGTTCTTGTAAGTCTTACTGTTACTATAATAAATCTGCAACTCATCAAACACTATTTAATGAGGAAGTAAATAAAAATATTTTAGAAAGTATTGTTCCATTTAATAATAGCAAATATTCTCTGTCCTCTGCCTCCAGACTGTTAAAATATTGTCACAGAATGCCTGAAAGTCTCTAAATGTGTTACTTCAGAAGCTGTCTAAAACACAGAAACAGTATTGAATCTGAATCCTGGTAATCACAAAATAGTAAAGATGGAGAAGTAGACAAGATCTGTCATTATTTGAATTGGTATTTGAAAGTGTGTCCATCACTTACAGTGTCTTTTCCAGAGAAATTTCTACAGTATTTGCAACTTATTTGTCCAAATGTGCAGTGTGTGCTGTCCCTTACATATCTAAGTGTCACCAAATCAGAAGTGTTTATGAATTTTATTTGAGGTGGACACATGCAAAAATTCAGCTGTGTAATTTCCCAGTTTTGGTGGCATTTTAATGATGAATATATTACAGCTACATATGAAGCCTGTCTTGGCATCATGTTGTATTCACTTCTGTCAAAGTGGATTCCATGCTTTCAGCAGCAAGACCAGTGTTTCAGCTATGAGCAAACGAGAGTTCTGTTTCAGACCTATCTGTCAATTAAAAATCTATAACTGGGACACTTAGGAGCTTTGATTTGCTTGAGTTCTGGATGAGAACCTTTTGTTAGCAGAATTAGTAATGGAATTTGTAATACACATTTGCTTCTCAGTAGACAGAAAGATGAAGTTTAGTTGGCCACTCACAGGTTTCTTCCATTAGGAAAATACTGAAATAGATAATCATAACACACTTTTTTTTAATGTCTGTTAGCTTCCCCAATTAATCTGACACCTGTCAGAGGGTCATATTCAAGTATATTGGTTGAGGTATGCGTGATCCATTTTCATGTATACAACAGTGGGAATTCAGGTTGCTGATTTAAAGACAATGCTTATGAGCTTCATGTATTGCATTTTTAGCATGAAGGATCTTGCTTTTAGCTCTGTTGCTCTAGGAATGACCAGTAAAACTTTTTTCTCCAACATTTTGCAGTAAATCGCTTTGCAAACCATGGGTTCAAGTCCTTTGAGATGCTTTACAAAGCAACACGATGTGATGACAGCAACCTTCTAAATAGCTTTATTGATGCATTCCAGAGTGCACTTGGTAAAATGGTAGGTTAGTAAATACTCCTTCCTTCTACTCACTTTTCAAAAATGGATCTCCATGTTACTGTTCACAGCTAACTAATTTAATACAAGGATAATACAGCAGAAACCCATAAATGAAATCTGTGTTTTTTCAAATGACAAGTCTCCTTTAAAAATAATGATTCACTGCCATTTTAATCTAACTCAGTTCAGTCGTCAATGTGGAGTTACAAAGGACGCAATTCATGGAAGCGTCCAAGTAGCTTAGGAATTTGGCACTCGTGGAGTTTCAATAGGCCACTAAAAAGAACGCCCTAACTTCAGTATTAGTTTTGAAAGTTGGAGGGGTTGGAAGGGACACCTGGAGATAATTTAGTCCAACCCCCCTGCCAGAGCAGAATCACCTCAAACAGGCTGCACAGGACAGAGTCCAGGCAGGTTTTGAATGTCTCCAGAGAAGGAGACTTCACAGCCTCTCAAGGCAGCCTGTCCGAGTGCTCTGTCACCCTCACAGTAAAGAAACTTCTCCTCGTGTTTAGGTGGAACTTCCCATATTCATGTTTGTGCCCATTGCTTCATGTCCTGTATATGGGCATCTCTCAAAAAAAAGACTGACCCCATCCTCCTCACACCCACACCTCAAATATTATAAGCATTGAGTAGATCTTGCCCAGACATCTCTTCTCTAGGCTAGTAAGTCCCAAGTCCCTCAGCCTCTCTTTGTATGAGAGATGTTCAAGTCCCCTCATAGTCTTTGCAGCCCTTTTTTCTACCCTCCCCAGTAGCTCCANCCTCACAGTAAAGAAACTTCTCCTCGTGTTTAGGTGGAACTTCCCATATTCATGTTTGTGCCCATTGCTTCATGTCCTGTATATGGGCATCTCTCAAAAAAAAGACTGACCCCATCCTCCTCACACCCACACCTCAAATATTATAAGCATTGAGTAGATCTTGCCCAGACATCTCTTCTCTAGGCTAGTAAGTCCCAAGTCCCTCAGCCTCTCTTTGTATGAGAGATGTTCAAGTCCCCTCATAGTCTTTGCAGCCCTTTTTTCTACCCTCCCCAGTAGCTCCATGTCTTTGAACCAGGGAGCCCAGAACTGCACACAGTGTTCCAAATGAGGCCACACCAGGCTTAAAGTTGTGATGTGATAGCCTTGCTCCAGAAGAGAACACTGGGCAGTTACAGATCTTTTGCAGAAGAGGGTCTATATCCTTAAAGGTTCTCTACAGCTAATGAGCTAACTCCTGCAAAAAAAAATTAAAATATTTGGAATATATGTTAATAGTCCCTATCAAATGCCTGAAAAATTATGTAACACTTAGGCAATGTCCAACACTTGGACCTTAGTATCTGTTGTGCTCTTGCCTGGCTTCCGGTTTGTTCCCTTCCTTTAAAGAAATATTGACTGGTTTTATTTCCATGTTCCAGTGCTGACACCATTACAACACCAGTAAAAGATAATAAAGAAAAGACATTTAGTGACCTGCTCAAGCAATTACATACAAATGGAACAATCTGGGAAAACAGTCAAAAAAGGCTGTTTTGAACATACCTGTTCCCAAGAACTTGAAATAATAGCACGACCTGAAAAGCAGGGGAGGAATCAGGAGGAGACATCTTTCCAATGAAAATTCATACAGAAAATACAAAGCATTTCCAACAGATAACTTGGAGCCCACCTTGATTGAAAACTTTCTGGAAAAAGCAAGAAATACAGATTTTATAAAAAGTCATGCGTTAATTGATTTTTATCTAAGTTCCACTGCCTTTGATGACCATGAGCCAGCAATGTGCCCTCATGGCCAAGAAGACCAGTGGCATCCTGGGGTGTATTAGAAGGGGGGTGGCTAGTACATCAAGAGAGGTCCTTCTTCCTCTCTACTCTGCCCTGGTGAGACTTCACCTGGAGTATTGTGTCCAGTTCTGGGCCATTTAGGTCAAGAAGGACACAGAACTCCTTGAAAGAGTCCAGCACAAGGCCACCAAAATGATGAAGGCAGTGGAACATCTTCTTTATGAGGACAGGCTGAGGGAGCTGGGTCTCTTTAGCTTGGAGAAGAGGAGACTGAGGGGTGATCTCATTAGTGTTTATAAATATGTTAAGGGTGAGTGTCAGGAAGACAGGGCCAGGCTCTTCTCAGTGGTGTCCAGTGTGAAGAAGCTGGAGCATCGGAAGTTCCATGTGAATGTAAGGAAAAACTTCTTCACTGTGTGGGTGACGGGGCACTGAGACAGGCTGCCCAGAGAGGTTGTGGAGTCTCCTTCCCTGTAGACACTCAGAACCCACCTGGACACATTCCTGTCTGACCTAATCTGGGTGATAGTGCTCTGTAAGTGGGGGTTGGACTAGATGATCTTTCAAGGTCCCTTCCAACTCCTAACATTCTGTGATTGTGGAGTGAAGAAATCAACAATACGAGAAAGAATTCTGGCAAGCTTTGTTCTGTGGTTCTGTGCTTCTCTGTTTTCTGAGGTTTCTTGATAGAATGCGTGTCTTCCTTACCACAGGTAGGTAGAGGTGGTTATCACAAAATTGGGTTTGAAAGCCAGAAATAAAGCGACAGCATTGTTGTAAACCTGACAGAATTACAAGTTACATAGCTGGAAAAACAACATTATGTTTTTTAATATGTGACCCCTGCTGTCATATTCACTAGGGTGAAACAAGCCTGACTTTATTTCTGCATTTTGGGATTTCACATGCAGGAGTAGTTTACTGAATGGAAATCTTCTTATATTAAAAAGATACTCAATAACAAAGAGTTTGTATGCCTACAAGTTGCTCTCTTATTTCCCAACTGTATCAATAGAGCATACTTCTTTTAGAAGACGTTGCCAGTTTTATAGGAGAAATAAGGAGAGTTAAGGAAATCTAGTGTCACTGGCAAGACAGGTGCTTTACTTTGTCACTAGAAGCTTTTATAACTGAGGGGAAGAGGAGGCTGTGTGTTTTAATTTTTTAATGTTTTTCTTCTTAATGTTGGAAGGTTCCATCATTCTGCAATGATGTTGATGATATTGACTGCAGACTGGAAGATCAGACACAGAAACATTGCTTGGAATATAATTATGATTACGAAAATGGATTTGCCATTGGTAATTATTTATTGTATGGATCCCAAGCTGTCCAGCTTTAACATGGCTTAATTCCTTTTGTTGTGAAGTGTTGTGTGAGATTTTTTTTAACTATAACTGTAGAGCTCTTAAGATAGTAAGCAATTACATAATAGGTTTTGTTACAAAACTATTTAACTCTTTGCTGTCTGTTTTTTTGTACTCTTTGTATATAATGTAGATAGGTTTTCTGAGATGCCTCATCTGTAGGACTCTCTACATGTGAGGAAAAAACCTCACATGTAGAGAGTCCTACAAACCTAGTTGGTTAGTTGCCTGGAAAAAAACTTTGTAAAAATACACAATTTCAAATGAAAAAAATGAAAAAATACAATAGATGTTTTTGGAGATTGTTAAGAAATGAGGAGCATCCTTAATGCTGGTTCAGATAAGCACAGAACCCTTACAGTGTAAAGCTAAACAAGCGTAGTTTTGCTCGTTAGTTGTGAAATAATTCCTGTATGCAATGGCACATTGTGCAGGTTGACTTTAGCTTTATCACAGTGAATGCTGTGAGAGTCGCAGTGACTGTCCAATTTGCTACATGCCAAGTAGGTTGTCATTTTCAGCCCATTTCTGTGCAGGTTGCTGTCCATGTGTGTACTGGTATTGTCCTTGGAATTTCTGAGTCCCACAAGGGTACTCAGAGCAGAAGGGCTAAAACCAGATATAAGATTACCTATCTTAGCAGGACGCACTTTGACAGTTCAATATCAGAATACATACTGTAGCTCTTCTACAGTTTTATAGTGGAGCTTCTTGGTAGACCTTTCTGCTTACTCTCACCCTTTAGATATACTTCACTGAGCTTAGACCTTTTAATTAGAATAAACTCGTTGCTGTTTTTCTGGAGTTTCTCATAATCTTACCCTGGAGAGGCAAGAGAGAAGAGGACTCAGGTCACAGAGACAGCAGTTTGAAAAATTATTTGTATTAACCACAAAGTTGTGGGGTTATCTTGCTCTAGTTTCCACTGTAAATTAAGTATTATCTAGATGACAGAGGCAAAGCCAGCATGCATCATCTGGAGCTCAAATGGCTCCCCCATTCTATAGGTGATGTATTTTGGAAGTTAGTCTGTGCACTTATTTTCCACATGATGTTGCTTCCCTTTCTGTTCTTTCTTAATGCCTCTCAGGACCTGCTGGCTGGGGAGCAGCAAACCAGCTGGATTACTCCTATGATGATTTTGTTGATGCAGCACAAGGAGATGACTTATCCAAGCATCTCTCTGCCTCTGTAAAAGCAGCACCTGCTCGAGTCAAAAGGCATAAGCTGAGTGTTCCAATGACCGACCACAAAATCAAGTTAATATTTAACATCACGGGTGAGAGAAGTCAAAATAACATCCTTCCCCTGTTCCTTCTTTCTAAAGAACCTGTTTCTAATATATTAATAAAATGTAGTCTTTAGTTCACCAAGCTTGCTGGAGATGCAGATAGCAGTTTCCTGGAGACATTCATAACACCATTTCATCACAGACTTTCTGTTTGGAAGAAAGATCACAGCCTTATGAGCACTGTGCACATGGCCTGCTTTCCACTTTCCACTGGCAAGCTGAAGTGTTGCACTCTTGATATACTCTAGAGTACACTGGAAGTGCTGACTGTAAAATCCGTGTGCTTTCCATGTTTTCTGTTTATATCCCAGCTAGCGTGCCACTGCCTGATGAAAGGAATGATACACTGGAGCTGGAAAACCAGCGACGGCTCCTTAAAACTCTGGAGGCAATCACAAACAGGCTGAATAGGACTCTCAATAAGGAACCCATGTATTCTTTCCAGTTTGCATCTGAACTCATTGTAGCTGACAGCAACTCACTGGAGACCGAGAAGGCCTTTCTTTTCTGCAGGCCTGGTTCTGTGCTGAGGGGGAGAATATGTGGTAAGGCAGAGGACTTGCACTTTGCATGTATTTAGAATCCTTTTGAAAAGTGAAGTTTTAGAGGATGTTTGCAGAGGGTTATGTTTTGACACAGCCCAGTGCTTGTGGTCTCCCAGAACAATAAACCGCAGAAATACTTTGCGTAGTTTGACCCAGAGGATGTATATGTTCCTAACCAAGGCCTGTGGAAAAAGGATGCTTTCGGACCCAGGATTTAATCCCATGGGGAAGTGAGGCATATACACACTTGATGATGGCTTGGTAGCAGTCTTTTAACCCTATTAGTCTTGTTGGTGATGTGTAGCTAAGATAGGGCATTGGATTCTATTTTCTGTATGTAGTGATGTCTTTTCAGTATTCCAGAGGGATACTCCATTTGCTGAGGAACAGAGTCACATTTCACATAAATGGGGTTTGACTAAAAGGGAACTCCAGAGGCAAGACAAGTGTGAGTGATTGCTCATTCTGAGGGGGCCCTTCTGTTTTTAACATTACAGTCAACTGCCCTTTGGGTACTTATTATTCCCTGGAGCACCATACCTGTGAAAGCTGCTGGACTGGATCTTACCAAGATGAGGAAGGGCAGCTGGAATGCAAAAGTTGTCCATCTGGTAGCTATACTGAGTATCTACACTCTAGGAGCATCTCTGAATGCAAAGGTGAGAGCTTTGTCTTCTTGAGATGGCCATCTCTGAATGCTTGGTGGCAACCTTTTGGTCCTCATCATGGGAATATCAGGAGTGAAGTTAACCCGTGAAATGAGGAGCAGTGTATTCTTGATGTAAAGAAAAAAATGCAGATTTTCACCACTGCCGTGGTATGCAGTGCTCCTGGGCATAAGTTTTAAGGGATAGCTTTTGAAGCTCGGTTTTATTGTCTTCATTCTGTGAGATTATGAACCCCCTTTGCAGGGACTAATACACTTAAAATGATGATGTTCTTGTCCTTGCCAGCCCCTTTCCATCCTACAGTGATCAAATATGAAATGTCTGCATCCTACACTACAGTGCTCTGATATTGAGCACTTTAGCACCAGTCTGATGGTGACTTACCCTGAAAAATGTTGCTAGTTTTATTTTCTATTTGATTAAATCCTTATCCTGTTGATTAAAAATGAGTAACTGAGTTGAAATAAATAATCTATGAATCTTATTGGAAGAGAATACTGGTTAATAATTGACAAATTCACTATCAGTAAGTTACCACAAGTCTCTTTTTTTTTTTGCTCTTTGTACCCGTGAAGTCCTTCAGAGTATAGTAAATTCTAGAAATAAAAGTCTCCAAGACAGGTATTGTGATTTGAGCATTATTTTCAGAGGTTAGGAGCCTTGTTTTCTGCTGGTCATTGCTTAATCTTTATGAATTCTTCTGCGTTATAGCTCAGTGCAAGCAGGGAACATACTCAAGTAATGGCCTTGAGACCTGTGAAACATGTCCACTTGGCACATACCAGCCAGCATTTGGATCCAAGAATTGTATCTCTTGCCCAGAAAATACATCAACGGTAAAAAGAGGTGCAGTGGATGTCTCAGCTTGTGGAGGTTTGTTACAAAAGGGGCTGTGAATTTTTTTATTAAATTCCAAAAATTTCTAAATGTTGCTTTAAACATCAGCTAATACAATCAGTTCATCTGCCTAAGATTGAATTCTGCTTCCGCCTAAGTGTGGAACGATCATGACGAAGTGGGAGAGGTGCAGTGGGAGTGGAAGTGATCACTCAAAAAAATGTCCATTTGTTCTTGCAGTGCCATGTCTTGCAGGCGAGTTCTCGCGTACAGGTTTGACACCTTGCTACCCCTGTCCCAGAGACTACTATCAACCAGACCCAGGAAAGTCCTACTGCTTGTCTTGTCCCTTCTATGGAATAACGACTGTCATTGGTGCCAGATCCATCACAGATTGTTCAAGTAAGTCAAATTATAACTGCTGGAAAAAGCAAATACACGAAAGATCTAACAGATGGCCAGCGGTAGCTGTAACAGAAATCATTCCATTTACTTTCCTAACAAATATGGACTTTCTGCTGCAACCAGTGACAATCACAGCTACTGGTGTTGCCTCTCTTATTATGTAGGTGTGACCATGTGCTTGAAAGAAAGAAAAGTAATTCTATCCTAGCCAAATCCAGGAGAGTGATATATACCAAGGCTTGATAACAGGGTTTACATGTACAGAATGTGTGTGTGTGTGTGTGTGTGTGTGTGTATACACACACACACTGCACATGTATACTATATGTAAGCTATAGATCTATTTATATATATGCAAATATGTGTATGTATGTGTTATAAATACATGTAAAATAGATTGTGTGTACACATAATGTGTATGTACACATACACGTGTTTTAGGAATTTATGTGTTTGCAAATACATACATGTACAATATATATATAAAGTACTATGTGATCTTTACTGTAGATTTATTACCACAAATTCACTTTTTTCAGCATATCTTTAGAAGCACTACAAACATGCAGTTTTTATGCCCTCATGCAACAGGAAGTGACCTTGCCATACAGTATTATTAACAGCACTTTCATATCTTTCCGCTTCAGGTTTTGGCTCTACTTTTTCAGCAGCTGAGGAAAGTGTAATGATGGTACCAGCCTCTCCAGAAAATATCAGCAAGCAGTACAAAGTCAGCAGTCAGGCAAGGACAGGATATATTTTCCAGTGTTATCTCAAATGAAAGAAACAGTGCATTCTGCAGCAGTAAATGACTAAGCCTTTTTGATTGTAATTGTTCTGCTAAGTATATTTCCTGAAGAGATTGATGGTCATCTCATTGTGATCATAGAAATACTTTCACTGAAAAAGAAGGCTGCCATTAGCTATTGGCAGTCTCAAAATCTGAACATGAATCCTTCACCTGTTGTATGAAATATTTATCGTACTTCTAAAAAAATGTAAAGTCCATGGAAGACATTCAGCTAATCTTTAAAAAGTATATTAACAACATTTACTCATCTGATGTCTTCCATATGCTGAATTGCAAAAAATGCTACTAGGCATCTAACTCCCAGTTTGTTTTATTTATTGAAACATAAATACACTTGGGAGGAGGCAGTCAGACCTCCATTCTGCTGTGAGTGCCCTCTTTGAAAAGCAGGCAAGTCCTCATGTGATGAAAACTACTCCAGTGACAATGTTTGCCGGAGATGCACCCCTATCCCCATGTGTTTGTCTGAATCCGAAGTTAAGATATTGTGTGCAGGAGCAAATGTACACAATGATGGTAAATTTGGACTAAACCATTTTATGACACATGAACAGGTGACCAACTGATCTCCTGGGGTTTTATTTGACCATTTGCTGAATTCCGATTTGCCATGTTAGAAAAAACACCATACAGGGAGATTGCCAACCAGTTCACCTGCTGACCAGTAGCGGTAAGCAATTAGCCAGTGTAGAAGAAGCAAAGTGGAAAACTCTACCATAAAAGACATCATAATATAAAATATCATTTATGAATCATAGCTAAGAAAGTTCTAAGGGACAAACTGCTTTGATGATATTATGCTAAGGAAAAGGTCATTTAGAAATAATAATTCAGGTTCCTGGTATTTCTCTCCAGAAAAAAAAAAAAAAATGATTGATGTGCTAAGAGGCAAAGGATAAGAGCTAGAAGTTAATACCAGTGACTTTTGGGTTTTTTCCTCTCAGCTTCCCAAAGCACAATAGGTTGTGCAGTTTAAAATAAGAATCTTTTGTTCTTCCTGTATTTCTACCTTTTATGTAATTGTATTACTCTTGCCTCTGGCAGGTCTTCCATGAGTGTTTCCTGGAACCCTGTCACAATAATGGGACTTGCAAACAATTGGGAAGTGGATATATTTGCATATGCCCTCTAGGATATACAGGTAAAAATTGAGAAGCAGGTGGAGGAGCTAACATTCTCCATGCCATTAGCATGAGCAAGTGTAAAGGAACAAAACATTTCAGTGCAAGAGTACATCTTAACTAATTGGAGTATCCAACACAGAGTCACCATACTGAAGCATTAAAGAAATGGTTCCTCACTGAATTATATTGTGTTTGCAAAAAGGGATTTTGAATGGGATTTCTTTTAGTGGAGTGAAGAGATTTTTAAATTCTATCATTTGGCAATATTTATTATTAGCAAAAACTGGAAATTTGCACTCTGAATAGCTAATGCCATGAGATTTGCTTGGATTCCTCTTCACTGTTAGCTTCTCAGTTGCTTCCAAGCAAACATATTCAGCAGTTACTAAAAAGTAATGTGTTACTTGTTGTTGTTACTAAATACCATTATCTGTAACTGATCAGGCTGTTGCCAGATGTGCATCATATCTTTCTAACAGTATTTTATTTCAGATCTGTGTTAAAACACAATCTAAAGAAACAATAATGAACCTGTCTGGTAATATGTGTAATTAATCAATTATATTTTCCTACGTTAAGTAGTCAAGACTTATATATTTCTGAATGAATGTTGTCTCCCTGTTCTCAGTCCTTTATTTTGCATTCTAGGCTTGAAATGTGAAACAGAAGTTGATGAGTGTAAATCGTCCCCTTGTCAAAACAATGGAATATGTAAAGATGGTATTGGGACCTTCATTTGCCATTGTCAACCAGGCTATTCAGGTAATTGGTTTCCCTTAGTAGCTCTTCTGCAGTTGTTTCTGTGCCAAGTAGGTAATGCAAAACACAAGAGCAGTATAATTCCACATCCATGGAATTACAGCAGAAGAGCAACCTGATCTACAGGTTAGAGTAAGGTTTTTCTCTATGTGAACAGGTTTTGAAATAAAAAGATAAGCATTCAAGGGCAGTCTGTGCCCAAGTATGTGTGTGTGTGCTTCTGTTTTCTGATCTGCAGGAAGGAAGAAATGAGGTTTAGGGAATTAGTAAATATGCACAGGAAAAAGCTTGTGAGACCGAATATGACCTGACTAGACAAAATGTTTATGCACTTGCCTTACTACACCCTGTGAGTGGGCTCTTTCTTCTCAGTCTTTTTAACTCTCATCTGCATGCATGCTGAAGCTGTCAGAATCTGTGGGAAAACTGATACGATTGCTAACTTTGCCAAAACAACCTGATTTCTAAATATTGAAATAAACTCTTGAAATAATTCTGAGTGATTAAAAAATAAAAGGCCTGGTGTTTTCCATCAGAAATGGCCTACCTCAGTTTTCTTCTGTGTGGCTATACATTGATCAACAGTAACACTTGCTGATTTATTTTTTAAACTTTATAAAGGCAAACCATAGATTTCACATCTTTCACATCCCAACATCAATATAACCCAGGTGATCCCTGTGGGTGTTTGCAGTAGTACAGTCAAACATGCAATTATATCACCTGATCTCATAGTCTTCTGTTGTCCAGGTAGTATGATGCTGTTCTCTCTTCCACATTCAGTCACTGCAGCATGCAGACCTTGACTGTGACTTGCTCATCATGCCTTGTAACCATTCCTATTTAAAGGTCTCTTGTGTGAGGAAGACATAAACGAATGTAACTCTGGTCCATGTTTAAATGGAGCCCACTGTGTTGATGGCAAGAATGGTTACCGCTGCACTTGTGCAAAAGGGTTCACAGGTATAACTTTTTCTGTTTAAGTCAGCCTTCACTCTTCACGGGATGGATGTCTTCATACCCTGTCCAGAGCATTTCAGTCTCAATCCTATATATTTCATATATGTTGATATGAATGTAGTAGATTCTCTAAATCCCTGTAGTCTCTCAAGACCCCCTGTACTGTAAGTGTGGTTTCAGAAGGATTTACTAAGTTATCATTCTTCTATTCCTAATTTTACCGTGAGACCTCTGTGTGATGTTGAGGGAAGAATAAAGACATACACATGTATGCAATTGTTACTTTTACTTTAAAAAGAATATATTATAACCATAGACAAAATGGTCTGTTTTACAACTACTCCAAATCACCATACCGAGCTTTCTACTGCTTTCATACTTTTCTGCAACAACTAGACATATCTGTTGATAATTACGTTGCCAGAAAGGCCCAATATAAAATCAAATGCAGATTCTTTTTTTATCCTTGTAACAGGGCAGAAATCCCAGAATCATGTGTTTCTGGCTTTCATGCTTCTCCTTAGAGTTCAGGTTCCAGATAAAAGTATTTTGTAACAATGTTTCAGTAGTTGCTCAGAATAATGTCTCAGGTGGCTTCCTGATTCAGCCCAAATTATCATTATTATGGACAATAGCCATTTAAATTCTGCTAAGTTTGCTGAAAGTTAATTTCTGCAATTGCAAGGATGGTTCCTGTAATTCTTCTACAACCACTTAACCTTATTTAATGGAGTAAACCCCAAACCTGTCTGGGTACCATGGGCTTTGCTGTTTCCCAGAAGATGGGCAACAGTCCTTAAAAATAGATGCATTAGTAATCTTCTCTCTTAGGTTAATTCAGAGCAGAGCTGTGACTTTGTTCTTTTTTTCTCAGGTGCTCACTGTGAAATGGAGGTCAATGAGTGCCTTTCCAACCCGTGTTTTAATAGGGCTATTTGTGAAGATCGAGTTGGCAGTTTCTCCTGCAAGTGCCTTCCAGGTTTTACTGGTGTCTTATGTGAAAGAAACATCGATGAGTGTCTCAGCAGACCCTGTAGGAATGGAGCTACATGCAGAGATGGTATCAACAGTTTCAGGTGAAAAACTAATGATTGATATAACAGAATCCCAGAACAGTTTGGGTTGGAAAGGACCTTAAAAACCTATCCAGTACTAACACACCTGCCATGGACAGGGATACCCTTCAGTAGCTCAGGATGCCCAAAACCCCATCTAACCTGGCCTTGAACACTTCCAGAGAAGGGAAATCTCAGTCCCCTTGGCCAAACTGTTCCAGTGCTGTACTAGCCAAACCTAGGACAAGTGCCCCACCACTCACATTTCTATTCTAAATCTACCCCAATACAATGTGGAAAGTCAGATAGGTTTGGGGACTTCAGCCTTCTTAGATTTCAGCAAGGCATTTGTCAACCTTATCCAATATAAATTGTCCCCTTAGGCACACTAAAGGAGATTTTCAAGTTCAAGAAAATAAATCCTAGTGTCCTCACTCTTAAATAAATCCAAGGTACACAGCAAGAAAATCAGCAGAGTTTGAAGCATAAGCCTGTTTAAACTGCCTGGTTTTATTACTGATCTTCCAAAATAAATCACTTTTCCAAGCTTTCTTGCTTTACACTAGAAGAGTAAGTCATACCAAGTTATGTACCTGATAATACTACATTTCTGTATCCTGGGAGACAAGCATAGTTGTATATACTTGGAATATATAGATTAAAATTTACAAACTGATGGAATCTTTCAAATATTTTATTTTTATGTTTTAGGGTGTCCGAACTCAGATGTTAAAAACCCAATAGTAATGTCATATTCTAATCACTCTAGAGAGATCCATTAACTGTTAGTGTCTGCACTTAATAACTCCCTCCCCAATGTCCCAGAAGTTTCATTGCCTTTCCACTTCCTTGGTTTTCCCTCTGTGTAAGCATATCTGACTGAAAGATAATGCCATATCAAGTACCTCATGTATAATTCTGTGGCCTCTAGAAGGCATGTTTTACAATAATGCAGTGATTGCCTCTCCTAGTTTTGACGAAGAAACACAGGCATTGTGTTTCAATATTGCATTGTCCCTATCAAGAAGTAACATTATGCAATTTATGGAATTCAAGCATAATCAAAGGAACAACCAAAATAAAATTCCATTAATTCTGTAGTATCTCTTCTGTTGATTATGGGTTTTTTTTTCTAGTGTATGCCATTCCCATTGGTGGAGCTGGCCTCACAGCCAGGATTATTTGTTGCGACACAGCCACCTTTGAAGTGTGCTTTTATTTTCCTCCTCAGGTGTCTGTGTGTGACAGGGTACACAGGACTAAACTGCGAAGTGAACATCAATGACTGTGACTCCAGTCCCTGCTTAAACCAAGCCACCTGTGTGGATGCCTTGAACTCGTACGTTTGTAAATGTCCCCCTGGCTTTACAGGCAGCAGGTGTGAAACAGGTACACTGGACCAAGTGTCAGAACTAAGGTGGTTTGACTAGGCCTCAGGGCAGATTTGCACTGGGTCAACTGATTTGATACAGCTTCCCCAGAAAGCAACTAGGGTGGTGGGACTCTTGAGAGGCTGAGTGGAACCTGTGTGACTGCAATGTTAAGTGTAATTTGCATACAAGTAACAGCATGTGTGCTATGTTGTATTTATATTAATTTCTTTTTTCTAAGGCATGTTCTATCATTTTAATACTTCATAGGTCTATTAAGTTTAATCTGTATTTGCTCTGTGTATCTTGCTTTTTAAGTTTCTTATATTTTATGTGGGACTTTTCATCACAGAGTTAGAAATGAGTATGTAGTAGTCTCACCTTTAGAAGTCCTAAAGACATCAAATTCCCTATGGGCAGAAGGGCATCAAGGTTCCTATAGTCAGCCAAAATGGGTCACACCTAGTGCAACCTCTTGGGTGATGCTGATGTTACGCCACACAACCATGAGGCTCAAATCCATCAGTCTTTTATCCACTCCATTAAGATTAGACAGTGTTATACTAGTATCTGTTGCATCTCTAAACAAAAACTGAAGGGCCTATGCTGGTTTTACAGAGGCAGTAGAAGACCTTCAGGTCATGTAGACCAGCCATCCTATGTTGGAGCTTAACAACACTCAGATTCAGATGAGCTTCTCATTTACATAGAGTATGCTTGTAAAGCATGTCACTGCATCAAAGAGGGGCACAAAAGTGCTGTCTGTACCAGTACGGCATGTTTCAGTAAGCCCAGAACAATTGGGGTTTTTTTGGTCTCATTTTGACTCTTGCGAATAAAATGGAACCAGCTGATCACACCTCTTTTAGTGGTTGCATGACAGATGGATGTGTCATTTCATTCACAGAGGACTAAAAAGCAAGGTTCATGTTAACTGTTTGCTGTATAATCACTTTCTTTTCCAACCATTTTTCTTCTAATCCTGTGTGCTTTCTAGCCTTGGAAAGCTCTGTGTACTGGCTGATACTGGACTGTTATACGGTCTTTATCCCTCTGAGTGATATAAAGTGAATAATTTTTGTAGCTGCATTGCGTTCCATTTTTATTGTATTTGGTTAGATTCCATTTGATTGTCTTTCTGGGATTTCAGGAATATAGCTCTGAAAACTCTTGTCTTTGTTGCAGAACAGTCCTCTGGTTTCAATCTTGATTTTGAAGTCTCTGGTATCTATGGATATGTCATGCTCGATGGTGTCTTCCCATCTCTTGGTGACATCACCTGTACATTCTGGATGAAATCCACTGACACCACAAACTATGGGACTCCTATTTCTTACGCAGTAGAGAATGGAAGTGATAATGCATTTCTTCTGACTGATTACAATGGGTAAATTACAGTTCTGCTTTTCTGTAGCTTGCACATGTCTTGAATTGATAAAGCACAGACCAGAGGTCTGAATATCAGCTTTGCCTGCTTTGGGGTAGAAAAAGCTACATCCAAACACTGTAAAGTGTAGAAAGATGGTTATTTTTGTCTGGATTACATTTACCTTGTATTTAATTGATAGATTGAGATGATGATCTGTTAAAATGGAGCTTAACACTCAAGAGTATTTGTAGTGTGATTCCAAAAGTAGGGAACCAGTTTAAGATTCCACTATAGTCATGACTTGAATCTTCATGTTTTGGTACAAAAGCACATTACTTATATCACTGTGCTTTGTATCTGATAACCATAACTTCCAAGTTCTCTGAGAGAGGTTGCTTGTCTGATGATCTTTTAGGAAAGATTTTTTGTATGGAGTGGGAAACACAGTTACCTCATTTGGCAACTAAAATTTTTTTGAGTCATGCGGAACAGGCCATGCTATATGCAACTGAGTATGCCTTCCTCTTCCTTCCTTGAAGCTGGGTTCTTTATGTAAATGGAAAAGAGAGGATCACAGACTGCCCTTCAGTGAACGATGGTAACTGGCATCACATTGCAGTCACATGGACATGTACAGATGGAGCATGGAAGGTGTACATCGATGGAAAGCTGTCTGATGGAGGGAGTGGGCTGTCTGTTGGCTCAAAAATCCCTGGTATGCTTTATTTATATTACACCAGATCTGTTGCCGTCATTCTGGTTTTACTGCAGAATTTTCTATGCCTGCAAGGAAATGTTTATTTTGGTGCTTTTAGCATGTTTTCATATTTTCAGCATTTATGCAGGACTCATGTTTGCTATTCTTGTTAATGAGGACAGTTTCCTCACTAAGGCTTAATGAAGACAAAGTGCACATTTCTAGGGTAAACTAGTAGCTAACTTTTTTGGGGGGTGGCATAGTTTAGTCAGCATGGAGCCTGTGTTGAGCTGCTTTTGGAATGTTTTTTTGGGATAGGTTTCTCACACAACAGACATAAGTTAAACTGGCATTTTCCTTGGAAATGTGTGCACAGAGTTGATTAAATTAGCCTTCCCCTGTGACTCTCAGATACCATTTTAAAGTTTGTTTGCATTCTTTCCTAACAAGGTGGGTTTTACTATGTCATTGCTTCCTGTGATCAGTGGTCTTACCAGCAGTATCACAAGACTTGAAAAGGAATACCTTTAGCATTGAAGAGCTATGAAAGACCTGATGATAGATTGCTGAAAAAAGGTTTTAATTTTGATAGTGTTTTCATACTATCCTATTCAAATTTATGTAGTGCTTAACTTGCATGGCACCTCAGAACATAGTCTGGCTAATTGCCAACATACTTCTGAGGGTTTGGAATCAAATATGTTCTATCCAACTTTATAGACTTTTGTTTAAAGCAGGAAGTGAAGCTGGCACTTTAAAATATGCCCCACCTACTCAAAAATGCATTTGGCATTGCTCTGTAATAGGCTTCAGATACTGAGTTAGAAGTGGTTTCTTAGAGCCAATACTATTCCTGAAGCAGCCAGGAAGTTTCTGCTCTCCTCAGCATGATCATCATTGCATCTTTGAGAGTCACTTCCAAATTGTTAAGCTTACTTACCAGAAGCAGAAGGCTTCCCAGAGGTTTCCTGAGAGAGTTTGTTGAAGGCAACTGGTCTCCTGCTCTACCAAATCTTAGTAACATCAGGTAGTAGAAATTCTGGTTTGTTCAGTTTTTTAATCTTTTTGTGGGAATCCCTGCTGTAAGGCATTGTTTCCTACCCCAGGTCTTATTCTGTTTGAGTTTAGGAGGTGGTGCACTTGTACTGGGTCAAGAGCAAGATGAAAAAGGAGAAGGATTCAACCCAGCTGAATCTTTTGTGGGCTCCATCAGCCAGCTCAACATTTGGGACCATGTTCTGTCTCCACAGCAGGTAAGTCGTTAGTGCAGCATTTGAGCTTCCAGCATCCAAACGTCTCCTCTGCATCTTTCCTTTGCTGTTTTGGCTTTCTGCTAGGTTCAGAACTGCCCAGCAGTCTGCTACTGTTCTTAGCTTTTTTTGGACACTAGTTGTTGTACTGCCAAGTAAGTATATTCATTCACTAGCAGTTTCGAAGCTGAAACATGTACTTGTATTCTTCCTACAGGAAATGTATATATGTATATACATTAAATGTGTACTGGAAACACAGGTGAAGAGGCTAAGTGTGATTATTCTGAGTCATTTTCATTACTCACCTTCTTTAGAGCCACGCTTAATTAAATTCATGTTTGATTCAGATGCAACACAGTTAGGATGAGGAAGAAAATCCTGCCCATAATTTATGGCATCCATATTACTCATTTGAAAAGGGCAAACAGTGAGCTAAGCCTAATAAGATTCCCGTAAAATTTTTACTTTGTTCATTTCAGAGCTTGAGATTATAAATCACTGTCATTGTCTGTTATTACAAGTTTTGTAATGGCCAACCAGAACCATTTAGTAAGTCTTACCTTTCTGTTGTCAGCTGTAAAGGAAATTAGCTTGACAGAGTATGTTGGCCCATGAATAATCTAAAGGCCAAGTCCACTCTTCATTATTTTTCTTATTGTACTTTAGTTGCCCACCCACTTGCACATAAATTTTGTATAGGTAAACCAATAGTCTGCTGTTTTGCTGTGTAGATGGCAGTAGAAATTGTCTGGGACTGTGAGGGCCTTTCCTCCATTCTCCATTACATAGCTGCCCTTCTCACACTGGAAATTTCTGTACCTTGGACTAAGCATTTTCCATCAGCGCGTACTGTTGAAGTGAGATCTTTGAAGTGGCCCTGTAATAAACAGATCAAGTTGCTCTCTCTCCAACTAAGCTGACCCTAGAAATTCCGATCCACCCCACTGGAGTCCAGGATAGTGGGAATGTGAAAGTAACTCAGTCCAAGATTCATGGTGTATGTCCCTTTCTCACAAAGCCAGACAGTATTGTGCATTATTCTTGGTAATTGATTTCATCCGCTTGAGACTTGACAGAATCTATTCATCCTTCTGGAAGGGCAGTTTCCCAGCTCTTTGGCATGAACTGGGCACACCTGTGCTTTCTAACCAGCTAACTGTGCCTTGAAGCCATAGCCATGCTGCATGTATTGTGTGGGTAGGCTGGCTGTGATGATACATACTCATCTCGTTGGGCTGCTCGTCTTTGCTCTTCTTAATCCATATTTTCACCCAGCTAAAGGAAATACTCCTTTCTTCCTGCCAGGAAATTACTGGAATGACTCTCCTACAAAGAGTCAAACAGTAGGAAGCAGTCTCAGTAGCCTAATTACTAACATATTCTCTTAATTGAATAACCATAGACCATTTCCCTTCCTTCAAAGAACAGGAAATCCTTAATTATTACTGCACATTTATCCTCCACATACGATTTTTTTCAGCAGTTCCATGGCTGAGATGTGATTGCATCTGGCCTGGTAAGGGAGAAACATAATGGGGAGAGTAAGGAGCATTTTTGCACATTAGTCCCAGTTCCCTTTTGAGACTGTTTCCTTTCTGTTCCTGGAGTTCTAGTGAACAAAGACATTACAAAGTGAATCCAAAGTCCTGGTCTTTCATTAGCAGTTCTAAAACACTTTAATGTAGCATAAATCTCCATGAGCATCCAGTGGAACTAGACAGCCTTTTTTACAAATGTTGGTGTTTGGACATCTGAGCTCCTTCCTAGGGACCTCTATGGAATATTGATGACATACCATCATTAAGCATATGTCTGCATATTCTTATAATTGCATATGAATTACAGTGGTGACTAAATAGCTTAAAAGTGCTGTGCCAACAGGGATCATAGTCCCCAAGTTCTTTCTACTGGTGGCCAGATAGCAATATAATACTAATGTGTTTAAATGATTCTCAGAGTCACAGTGAAGAAGTAGAAGTCTTACTGAAACAGCTTAAGGATTCCCACTGGCATTTCATCTTCTTGTGGTAGGAATGCAAAAGAAATCATTAGTGGTGCCATTAACAGAGTTATATTTTAAATGGAAAATTTGCTATAAGTTGTATTTGACCAGTTCTGCTCTCAAGATAATGATTAATCTGCTGTTGATCTAACAGTCTGTTCCTTTCCTTCTCCTATCATTAGTCTGCCTATATAATTCCTGTTTCATTATATGGTTACTTATGACCCTGTCCTGCTTTGGTTGAAGTGAGTGTGGATACTGCCGTTAGTATTGGTGTGGGAAGGCTTTACCTGCAGTGTTTTGAAGAGCTACACAATAGCCTAGTGCATTGAATTGACAAACCTCTTGACCTGGAAACAACAAATTTTATTAAACTGCTCCTCATTGTGTTTCTGTTCCTTAAGCATAGTGCATTGCTAACAGTTTGAGGAATGTAGATCTTCAAGATTATGTTCTTTCTGCCTCCTATTTGACATTTTTCTGCTAATACATCAAGTTATCTGTTCAGGTTGCCTTCTCCCATTTGCCTTTTTCTGCAAATAAGTATGTTTTTCTTTTGCAACAACAAACACAATTGTGTTTCAAGAACTAACTTTCTTACTTTGCTTGTATCACAAGTATGCCTTCAGGTATTGCCTCAGTACATGCCAGTCCACAGCTAGCTGGCTTAGAAGTGCAGAATAACAAGTAGTTCAGACAGAAGCCTCCTGTGCTAGAAAGGATGAGCATTGCCTGTTCAGTTACTTGTTCTAGTGTTGAAGGATAACAGGGAAGGTGTATTTTTTATATTCTTTTCCTATGTGGTCCTTAAACAGCACCTAACCAAATGTTTTAAATCCATAGGTAAAATCTCTGGCTACATCCTGTCCAGAAGAACTCCAAAAAGGAAATGTATTAGCCTGGCCAGATTTCCTGCCAGGAGTTGTTGGAAGAGTGAAGATAGATTACAAGAGCATATTTTGTGCTGGTTAGAACTTTATTTCCTAGAACACTTTTTTTCTGAACAATATTATGTGACTCTTATGAGGTCAAATATGCTAGCTTGTGGCCTTTGCCCTACTAACCTTGAATAAATTATTTTGATAATTTGACGGTTAGAACATTTAGTCCTTCGTTCCCCGAATTCTGGGGTTTTGTAACAAAAGTTCATTGGAATCTCTGACAGAGACTTATTGCTTCCTGAATTGAGATGGGGAAAGAGTGAAGATGGTATTGAGTCGGAGAGAAGTTTTTGTTTTCTTTTATTCTGAATATAACTGGATACTATCACAATACCTCCTGCCTCTTTACCTCTTTTCCTACAGACACCCTTTATAATGTTGATGATTCTCAAAACCCTTTGAACCCAAGCAAAATGTAACACTTCTGAAAGTGTTCTCCTGGATAGACTTGTACAGGATTAAACAATCAGATAACAAATTTATTTGCTTTGCTACATAGCTCTATCTCTTAGTTTATGCATATATTTTGTCCACAGACTGTCCATCTTTGCAAGGATCCATACCACATCTGCGGGCCTCTTCTGGTGATCTAAAGCCAGGGTCAAAAGTGAGCCTTTCCTGTGACCCGGGCTTCCAGATAGTGGGAAACTCTGTTCAACACTGCCTTAACCTGGGACAGTGGACACGACCTTTTCCCCGCTGTGAAAGTGAGTTGTCCCAGTGGGCTGACAGGGTTGGGAGCACCTAGCTTTGATGTAGCCTGTTTATCCCTACAGCTACATCATTGTTACTTCATATGTATATATATATATTTAAAACTAAATTCATGTTTTACTGAGCAGGAACTACACTATGAGTGGATTCTGCCACATTTGTCAATCAGTTTCTAATGCCTGTAGCAGAAATGATTCTGTTTGTATCAGCAGTCTGATACTGTGAACTTTCCTCCCCAGTGACACCAGGACTGTCGAAGATGCACAAGAAATGCTAGAGTATCTCTCACATTTTTAAGTACATTGAAGAGCATCTGATTTGAAGTAAAGCCTTGATATTAGTATATTACAGAGCATGTTCTTTAAAAGCAGCAGATAGTTCTGTCAGGACTTAGAAGCACTCAAGACTTAAAGGATTTAATAATTTCTTCAAAGAAACTGGGCTGCATATGGTCAGGTTGTCAAGGTTCTTTGATTTCTGCTGTCCTGCTCATGCCTTATCTTTTCTTTCGACTCTGCTCGAGTCTGTGATTCCACACATGACTGCAGTTGCATGTATTGGAGTTGACTATAGTTTTCATTGCAGTAGAACAGTAAATTAGCTCCAGAAGCAGGTAATACATGCACCCATAATTAATTAATCAGTAGTTTCATCAAATTGTTAAAAATACTTTTAGTTTGATGTAAATTTGATGCAGGTTTTATGACTTTCTCTTAATTCAGTTGTTCATAGCACAAATCCAGGATCTATCTGCTCTTCTACCTAAAGAATAACATGTATGCAAAGATTTAACAAAAAGCAAGTCCTGCTAGACAAAGCATAAGAGCATAAACAGACAGCTTTGTTCTTGGAGTGTTATCAGTGATGAGATACCAGTCCTCTTATGTTGTCATCTGATTTTCTGTATTGGGCCAGGCACTTTTACCTGTTGAACACAGACCTCAGACAGAAGAGTGAATTCACCTGCCAGAAACACACTGAGTGAATAAGAGCCAGACTTGTTCACTGGTCTTTTTCAGCCCGTTCCACAAGTACACAATGAATTAAAGTGGGCTGAAGATAGCTATTTTCTGCTTAAAGAGCTACAGGTTTTATAGTGGAAGGTGTGATACTGAAAAGGTTCTACTGACTGAATCAGGCTCATTGTAATCCCTGCCTTCACCCACCAGGATCCTGTTCCTCTTCCTGCTACCAAAGACCCCAAAGCCACAGGTCCCTGTCTCCTGGCAACCTGTCTGTTACAGGCTCTTCAGTAACAATCCTTTACAGCAAGTACTTGTCTTCCATTGCCAGGGGCTCTAAATACTTAAATGTGTTGCTGTGTGATCCTGCCACATGGCTGGGGACCAGGGGGATGCTATAATCCACGTAGTTACAAAGATGAGCTCTGTAGCTGTTGGAATAAGTTTGTGTCATCTGGATTGAAGTGAAGATGCACAGAAGCAGCTCTGCTAGAATAAACAGCCTCTGGCAGGCAGGTACAGTGATGTCTTCTGCTGGCACAGCTAGGTTCAGAAGGGTCTATTTACAGTCATCAGAGTCAAAGTGATGCCCAGAACCGTACGTAAGATCGGTTCCGGTCTCTCCATTGCTCATGCACTCCCTGGTTGCAGATCAGCACTTTAACATCATAGCAGTAATCTAGTAGCTAGTTTTTCAGTGTTCAGATACGTTATTGAGATTGTTTTCCTGTGAAGGAAAATAACAGGGACCTCCATGGAGGCAAACTTACGTTTCCTTTTTCCTTAAAATGCATGAAGGATCATTGATTATCAGGGGAAGTATCCTGTGACTGAAAGGTATCTGCTCAGATCTTAGTCACAGATGCCTCCTCCAGACCTAGCAGAATAGCAGGAGCTGGAGAGTCCTGCTCAGTCTGATTGACAAGTGCCCAAAAAACCAAGACCCTCCATCAGATGTGGAATCCTCAGAAGGGGAAATACCTCAGAAAAGGCCTGGGCCATCTTGCAGATGAGTTTCACATAAGAGCCACAACTGGAGATTTTTTTTGTGCAATTACTCTAAGTTCACCTGTGTCTGATCTGCTAATGGCTGTACCCTCTTTTCACATGTGTTGCAGGAATCAGCTGTGGAGTGCCTCCACCTTTAGAAAATGGATTTTATTCAGCTGAGGACTTCTTTGCTGGCAGCACTGTTACCTACCACTGCAACAATGGCTACTATTTGTTGGGTGACTCCAGGATGTTGTGCCTGGATAGTGGGAGCTGGAACAGCATTTCACCGTCTTGCCTTGGTGAGATGTGCCATATACGTGAATGCATGGGCTGGCAGTCTTTCGCTTCTGTGCCCTGGGTTTGAATGGGAGTACATTCTGAAATTGTGAAGGCTGACCAGAGTCTCAGAAATCACACTCCAGAATATGCACATTTCTGAAATACTGTGATCAGCATTATTTGAAACCCAAACTGATTCCAACACCTGTCTCTGTCAGTCCTCTTGTGTGTCTCAAGCATTATAATAAGCCTGAATTGCACTCCCATCCTCTCTCCTTCCAGGTTCATTTAGCCACAGAGTCATTGCATTCTCTGCTTCTAACCTGTGCATTTCCCTGTGCTTCAGCATGCTGTCAGCATCCCATAGTCTCTGACCAGGTTCTTTTAGAGATTCCACACATGGATGTTGTAACGTTTAATATTAAATTTACTTATTTTAAGATACTTGATGCTGCACAGGTTTTCCGATTTAGTACAAAATATGCTGTGTAGCACAATAAAAATAAATATGGTTACATTTGGCAAAATATACCAATTGCAATGCACAGTCCAATCACCATACCAATGTGTTTCCCATTACCACTCTGTAAAGCTCAGCATCTGACACTGGGCATCCCTGGTGGCCAGGAGTGGATATGTGGGTTGAAGCCAGCTCAACACCATTACTACATATTCAGTTCCCTCCACATGCTGGTCTAGCTAAGTCAAGGTCCTCTTTTGGGCACCACATTACAAGAGGGACATAAAACTATTGGAGAGTGTCCAGAGGAGGACAACAAGGATGGTGATGGGTCTGGAGGGGAAGTCTTATAAGGAGAGACTGAAATCCCTTGGTTGGTTCAGCCTGGAGAAGAGAAGGCTGAGTGGAGACCTCATCGTGGTCTATGGCTTCCTGATGAGGGGGAGCAAAGGGGCAGCCACAGATCTCTATTTGGAGACCAGTGGTAGAACCCAAGGGAACTAAACTGTGACAGCAGAGGTTTAGGCTGGCTCTTTACTGAGAGAGTGGCCAGGCACCATAACAGGCTCCTCAGGGAAGTGGTCACAGCACCCAGCTTGACTGAGATCAAGAAGTGTCTGGACGCTGCACTCAGTCCCACATTCTGACTTGTCCTTTGTGGATCCAGGAGTTGGACTCAATTATCCTTATGGGTTCCTTCCAACTCAGGATGTTCTGTGATTCTAGAATATCAGCATGGAATAGTTTCTAGAATAGTCAGCATGGTTTTACCAAGGGGAGGTCATGTCTGACTAAT
>VXBZ01005677.1:16332-43309 GCA_013399135.1 Heliornis fulica | reverse complement strand
TGGCATCCTGGGGTGTATTAGAAGTGGGGTGGCTAGTAGGTCAAGAAAGGTCCTTGTCCCCTCTACTCTGCCCTGGTGAGACCTCACCTGGAGTATTGTGTCCAGTTCTGGGCCCTTTAGGTCAAGAAGGACACAGAACTCCTTGAAAGAATCTAGCACAAGGCCACCAAAATGATGAAGGGAGTGGAACATCTTTATGAGGAGAGGCTGAGGTAGCTGGGTCTCTTTAGCTTGGAGAAGAGGAGACTGAGGGGTGATCTCATTAGTGTTTATAAATATGTTAAGGATGAGTGTCAGGAGGATGCATCCAGGCTCTTCTCAGCATTGGTTAGTGATACGTCAAGGGGCAATAGTTCCAAGCTGGAACATAGAAAGCTCCATCTTAATATAAGGAGAAACTTTTTCACTGTGAGGGTGACAGATCACTGGAACAGGCTGCCCAGATAGATCGTGGAGGTACGTAGATTCAAGACCAACCTGGATGTGTTCCTGTGTGATCTAATCTAGGGGATCCTGCTTGGACGGGGGGTTGGACTAGATGATCTTTCGAGATGCCTTCCAACTCCTGACATTCTGTGATTCTGTAACACCTTAAATGAACTTGTGGAGAAACATTCTTACCACCAGTTACTCCACTCAAGTGTTCATAATTGTTTACTTAAAGACCACCTTCCCATCTCCTCATGTTGAGTCAGCTTCTCTTTAAGATCAGTGATCAGTCACACCCTGCATTATTCCCTGAGCTTCATGACTAGATCACCTTTGCCCACGTCCTCTGAGCTGTCTTCCCTTGTGGTCAGTAATAAAGGCCTGCAGCCAGCAGCTGCAGCACTGAGAGAGCTGGGAATGCATTTAAGGACATGGTTCACATAGTTACCAGACCATAATTCACTTCCTGGTCAGCTAGGTCTGATCTAACGCATGCAGCTGCTAGAGCTAAAAGGTGGGACAGACCAGCATTGCACTGAGTAAGGAGAACTGGGTGTGACTGTTTTGTAAGGCCATTTCTCCAACAGATCCTTGCAGAATCCACTGCCTAGCTGTGCTCAGATCGTGGCTGACTAATGCATCATATCAAACATGGATGTTGCAGGGTAACAACCCAGCAAGATTGGGTTTTGATTTAATGTTTTATCATAGAATCACAGAATGTGCTAGATTGGAATGGACCTTTCTTTAAAGGTCATCTAGTCCAACACCTCTGCAGTAAGCAGGAGCACCTCTAACTAGGTAGATTTTTTTTTTTATGTAGGGGTAGCACTTCTCCTTTCTTCCTATCAAGATGAACAGAATAAAACCAAACCAAACAGTCTTTTAGTTCTGCCAAAATTCACTTTATAGTAAGATCCATCTGGTTTTATAGCATCCTCTCTGCTAGGATTCCTCCAAATAGACAATCTAGGCTGTTGTTCCTCTTTGCTTTTGTGCTTAGCTTTTTGTATGAAGGCTTAAAGACAAGCAGGCTCAGAGCAGATACTGCCAAGCCCTCCAAATAGTTCAATGTCTGTACAGTAGGAACTATGATGTCGAGCAGGAAAAGCCCTGTGTCCTACCTTCCAGTTGCCATGTCTCATAAAGCATAGTAGTCTAAGGGAAAAATGAAAACAAGTGACGTGTGCACCCTGACCCACCCCTTACCTTTCTGATTCATGCTCCAGACAGGTGCTAACAAAGCCTTGTATACCTTTGCCCCAGGGCATTCTTTTTACTCTGTTACAGATCTGACTCATATTGTCCTTCCAAACTTCCTTGCCTTACAAAGACACTTCAGGAGGACCAGTCATTCCAGTTCTAGAAGTGCTTTGGATTCTCCTGATGCTTGTCTGATTGGCAGCTGTTTTGATTTTACTGCGAAGTTTTCATCCTGCATACCAAGGAGAAACTCACTTTTCAGAACGTTGTTGGGTTCTTTTTGTGCTGGCCAGACTCATTCGGCTGTGAAGAATGAATGCACCAATTCAGTAAATGTCATTGCTTTTTAAACCAGGTTGCTTTTTCCTGGAAATGGGCTTTTTTTCCTGGAAACTCCAGCTGTGTGTCCTGTAGCAGGGCTTTTGAATGAAAAATTATTCTACCTGTCTCTAACAGTCTGGTTTATATGAGGAATGATCCCTGATGCCAGCACATTTCAATTAGATGCTTTGAAATTAACCCCTTGCGATTTATTATTGATTGTTTACATAGCAAGAATGCTTCTGTACAGTCAGGATTTGAAGGCTGGTATGAAGTGTTCTAGAGTGAGAAATTTTTTTCTTGCTGTGCAGTACTGAGCCACATGAAACATAAGTCATCGATTAGCATTTCTAGTTACCAGTGTCATATAAAGAGTTAATTATAATAACTAATATGTTTTGAACTCCTTTTAACTTCCCTGGCAACTGCGGGCATTTTTCATTCCTAGGCTAATGAAATTCTCTTCACCAAAGATAGGGCTCTAATTATATTATGTGTTTGGAGTGTTTCCTGTCTTCGCTAACTTTTCCTGTTTTACAGGTGGGAAGTTTGAAATATAGAGGATTTCCCAAACAGGTGTTTATTGCAAAAGTCTTCTTTTAAAGTGTCTGTCCAAGATAGTATTAATACAGGTTATGATGTTCTTTTTACTAATGGAAACAAGATGCTTTTTGTAGTAGTGACTGGAGGTTTAAGAGGCTTTGTCCTGTGATTTTCTATCATTTCACTGTTAGATAGAAAGCTTAAATATTAATTTAAATGTTAAGTATTTTTACTATTGCAACACAAATGTGATTAAGTAAAAGTGCTTTCCGATTACACTAATTTAAAGCAGCTTCTCTTAACAGAAATTTAAAGTAGATGCTGATGACAAATACCACCCTAAAAACAATTTTTTTATGTTTTGTTCTAGATGTTGATGAATGTGCTGTGGGATCAGACTGTGATGAACATGCATCTTGTCTCAATACAAATGGATCCTATGTTTGCACTTGCATCCCTCCTTACACGGGAGATGGTAAAAAATGTGCAGGTATGGGAATGAAAGAACAATAATCTGGCCTGTCCAAGGTTCTGTATAAGCATCATACCTCCCAGTGTGGAAGACAGCTGCCAGTAATTGATACGGGGTACGGGGCAGGCATGCTGTCATCTCTGGGTCACGTTCTGGCTTGAATGAGGCTGCAATGAAATGTCTCCTGTTTCTTGAGAACTCACCTCTTCCTACAGAGACAGCTATCATTGGGCCTCTCCTCCAAGACATGCAAATTCCTCTTTTGCATGGAGCATATGTGTTGGAGACCTGTTAAGCCACATGTCCTAGTGTGTCACTTAGCAGAGCAGAGTTATGCAGTGAAGAAATACTTAATTACAAGCATCTGAGTAGGGCTTGAACTCCTTGTGGAATCATCAAGCAAGGTAACTTTGCATGAGTGTGAGAGGACAGTGGCATAGACGGGGGTGAAAGGTAGCTGAGCTGATATGTTCCAGGCTGGACACGCTGGAGTGGTCTTTCCCTCATGGGGGAAAAAATGGCTGCAAGATGTGTTTGCTTCTGACAGTGAATGCAATCTTACTTACAGAAGGCTCTTCCATATCAACATTAGCTTACTTGCATGAGTCTTCAGTACCTATCACTCACCTCCAGAACAAAGAAAAAGTGGTAAGGCTGTGATCTACTTAGGAGTGTTTTCTGCAAGCTCTGCCTTCCTACTCTGAGAAAGTTCCTAGTGATACCTCCTGCATGTTGTTCATAAAACCTGGTACTTCATTATGTTATTGACAGTTTCTCTTCTCTCTTCCTTTCTTAGAACCAGTGAAGTGCCACAATCCAAGAAATCCAGAGCATGGCCATTTATATGGGCACACTTTCAGTGTAGGCAGTGAAGTAACGTTTTCCTGTGAAGAAGGGTTTCGGCTGACAGGAGTGACTAAACTTACTTGTATGGAGTCTGGAGAGTGGAGTTACCCAATACCTTATTGTGAAGGTGTGGTTCTGGGGCGAATGCATATTGTAATGTGTGTTGTTAGAGAGATGAGAAGGGAGGAGTAGCACTGTAGAGCCTTTAGAGACCACAGGAGCTAATGAGATCCTGTCTTAGGAGTCCCAGGTCTCAGTTTTGAAGTCTCATCTTAAGAGATGTAAGCACCAGTTAAGTTTTTCCAACAATTGTCATATTCATAGTAATAGTCTCTTACGCAGGCTCTCTGAAGCCTCAAAGGCATAGACTCATCTCATTGTAATGCAAACATAAAAAGCCTTCCTTCTCCACCCAGCCTCCCATTTCCAAGGACCTTGTGGGAACTCAATGTTTTAAAGATCATTAACTGTGTTTCAGAGGATAAAAAGCAACCAAAGAGGACAGGCTGGAGCATGCACATACACATGGCATCATTGTAAAAATTGTTTCTTTAGAAAACCAGAACTGATGAGGTGAAGCAACAGGGTAAGATGAAGAAGTGACAGAGACAGTGGGTATGGACTTCTCTTGACATTAAGCATAATATTTGTAGAACAGTCGAAACTGCCTGTTTTCCAGTTTCTCAGTAAGGTGACGTCAGATAAAATTCCCTAAAAGTTAGTTACAGCTTAGTCAGTGATGTTTTACACCTCTTAAACCTGTTTAAAGAAAACAAAATACTAATATTCTCTTCTTTTTTATTTGTTTTGTACCAACCTCTCTTGTGATCCTGTCTTTTTAAAGCTGTATCTTGTGGTGATCCAGTTATTCCAGAGAACAGTGCCATTTGGGGCTCAAATTTTACATACCACAATAAGGTGGTGTACAGGTAGGAGTTCAATTATGTTTGAAGCGCTCTATTAATAGCTGATTGAGAAGCTGGCAACAGATGACAGTATGGCTGAACAGAGAGTGTGATTGAAATTAAGAGAAGCAAGATGGGATTCAAGTAAAACATTTGGTTATAGCTTTTGCTATTCACTAGCAGAGCTGAAAGTTTAGTCCAGTGCTACCTCTCTATGTCTTGCAGAGAAAGTGTGGATGCAGTTGTGGATGAAGAGAGAGAAGGAGTGGCTGGTTACAGCATGCATAAAAGGCTCTCTGTTTAATAGCACTTCTTTTCTTCTAACTCAGATGCAATGATGGATACAAGTTAGTGGGTGAAAAGGAAATTATTTGCCTTGCTAGTGGTGTTTGGAATCATCCTCCTCCCTCCTGTGAAACAGTGATTTGTCCTAGCCCACAGGATATCAGAAATGGAAAATTTGCACTCACTGGCACAACCTACCTTTCTTCTGTATCGTACACATGTGACAATGGATATAGGTAAACGCAATAACGTTCCTCGGCTAAATGCAGGGGGCATGCTTGTTGAAAGGTCTAAGTTAAGTCTGAAAGAAACAAAGGTGGGGTCATTGCTCAGAAAGACAGAATACCAAAATAGAATTTAAAAACATTTTTTTTTCTATCTTGAAGGTACTTTCTGTATTTCATCCTATATTGGAGCAATTCAATAACATCATTCAGGATTTGAGAGAGGTAGATAGGTTAGATAGGTAGATTATATGTATATGCAATGCTTTCATTTTGCCATCAAACATCTTTTGCAACAAAAGATGGATTTTGAATATTAAGAAAAGTAGTTCTCATTATTTTTTAAAGTCTTTAAACATTATCATACACATATAACTTTAGTGCATATCCAGTATTATTTTTTGCTGCAGTTTTACAATACCTCTGGTGAAAGAACCTTCTGAAAGTTGATAATTTACTTCTTGAACTCTTTGTAGCAGTTATTTATTCTAGGCTTATATTCTTTTTTATATTTGGAAGCAGTTATACTGGAAACACATTTTTAATATGCTGTGATTAAAAATTAATACAGTAAGACCATGTACAAGGATGAGGCTTCAAGTCCAGATTCCTGTCTGTCCTGGTATCTGCTTGTACCTCTAGCAGATGTCCTTTGACATCTGCAGTCTCATATATCCCTGATTTGGCCTGAACTTTTTTTTTCTATTTTCCTGCTGCAAGCTTTCCCTTGTCAAAATGCAGGCTGGTAGGTGAGATGTGCTCGTCTGGTGAATGCTTCGATTGTGTTACTACAAGTGGATACCTCAGCTGCAGTGTAGCGTTTAAGTCATAGATCCAGTGTGGGCTTATCTGTACCGCATTAAACAAAGCTGTGTTTTACCAATGTCAGTGAGTTATTTGACCATGGACTTAGAATATAGAGGCAGCAGATAACTACATCAGCTGGGACTCTTTACCTTTCACCTAGCACAGGTGAAATCCTCTCTGCTGTTGTCACCACCACAGGGTGTGACAAGTCCTCTGTCTGTCTTATGCATTATTGCTGGACCTAAGTGTGGACCCAATCTCTTCCTTCAGTGACCTTTTCAGTGCTTTTTATCTTAAGCATATTACAACAGTTAGGCAGAGCCCACTGCCCTGACAAGGGCTTGTGACATAGTTGTAAGGGCTTTACAGGTTAGTGGTGTTCTCGTCCTGAGCTCATTTCAGTCAGCTAAACATGAAGGTCTAATGGTATTTGAGCCTCAACTGAAAAGAATCAGCATATCTAAGTAGAGCTCTCGGGTATGATATGAGACTCGCTGGGAACCTACAGCCAGCTGATATAGCAGCTGAAGGCCAGGGGCTTCACCCAGGCCATCTCAGGGTGGTGGTGAATACCTCTGTTTAGACAACTGAGTCACGTTTTATACCAATGCATTGCTGTTCCCTCAGCTAAGGAAACCAAAAAATACCATCAACTTTAAATGTGTGTGACCATTCACTCAAGCAAAATCCTATACCTCCTGAAAATACTCGGTGCTTTTTTGTAAACAAACCTGAACTGGAATATTTCCTTCAATTTTCTGAGTGAAGATAGTGTGTAAGTTCTTCAGTGAATCAGGTCTCAGACTAAGTTACAAGTCTCAAGATTGGCATAGTTTTGATGGCATGCAGGTTTCAACTTGAATATTTAAGCACCCTGTGACAGTCTTTTGCGACTCGAAGATGGGCAGCAGATACGTGTGTCATGAATTCCACCAGCTCTCTCTTAAGAATAAGCTGAAGACCAGCCTTTTTGACAGAATCAGCAGTGTTTTTGCATGAACAGAGGGTAAGATTCTGGCTATTTATGAAGTCAGTGAGAGAATTCCCGTGGTTACCCTGGGGCCAGAGTGTCAGTGGGAAGCAAAAGAACTTTGTCTCACCTGGACTGAAATGACAACCTTAATAATGACTGATCTTTGTGTCTCAGCCTTCAGGGACCTTCTGTACTTGTCTGTGCCTCTTCAGGAAACTGGAACAGCACACCTCCAGCTTGTAACATTGTCTCTTGTGGATCCCCTCCTGCCATCAAAGATGCGGTCATCAATGGAGATAACTTTACCTTTGGAAACACAGTCTCTTACACCTGTAAGGAAGGGTATGTAGATTAGTACCACTGGTCTAATGGTCAGGACAAGTAAAAGTGGTGTGCTGCTTCACAAGTCCTTTATAACTGCACACTAATTGATTTTTACTGCTTCTGTCTTAACTCTGGAAATTAAATGTGAGCTGTGAAGTTAGTATGAGATATATGGGAATTTCTTAAAGTAGTTTCACAGCAGCTGAATATACTCTGGAAGAGGAAAATGGATAGGAGTTATGTGGTGTGGCAGACCAATTCAATAGGAAGCCCTCTCCCTTGAAGTTTCTACAGAACTAAAACTCAAGTTTACCACATAAAATATTACTTATGTCTCTTTGGGCTATAAGAAAGCTGTTTGGTGTGCTTCAAGAACCATCCGTTAAGGAGTTCTAAATTCTTCTTCCTTAAAACTGATTCCTCATTTATTGAGGTGCATTATTTTTCTTTGATCTCAGTCCACTCAGTGTGGTGGCCTTTTCAGACCAGCTCTCATCAAAGATCACACTCCATTTTGATGATGTCAACCATGAATATAATGCTGACCCTGCAAGAACCTTTGCCTATGCTTATCTTTACAGCTTCTGAGCAGTTCCATTGAATTTGTTGAAAATATTCTGTGGAAAAGGCAGAGTAGGTATGCAGAGCTTTTGCCAGGTTGGGTCCTAAGTGACTGGAGGATATGCTGCTCCTTCTTCATACAAAAAGGGAGAGTGATAAGCCAGCGTTTTTCTTACAAACTAGCTTTGCAATAATATTTGAAACATAATTGAAGCAAAGCATCCTCATTCAGGTTTTTTTTTACTTTTATGATTTTAAAAGCTGGTTCTGTTTCCCATGCAAGGATTTAAAATTGGATGGAGTAGCAGCGTTTAAAGAATGACAGTGAATAAGTTGACCATACTAAACACTGGGATGTAAATGGACTCTTTTTCTGGAGTCCAGTCACGAGGCTTTCAAAACAAATCCTACAAACAAGACAAAGCACTCTTGCAGATGTTGGCATCAAAACCTGAACAGTCTGCAACGGGAGTCACTGAGAATTCTTTTTTCCTATCCAGCTTTATTTTTTAAATTGGCTTTTATAACATTGTACAATGTTTCTTTAGGAGGATGTTGTTGCAAAATTTCCGTGTACATTATTGGCAAGAGCATCTCTGGGTAACTCACTAAGGAGTTTCTCACAGCTTGCAAATGTGAAAATGGGTTGATAGGGTAGATAGAAGAACCTAAAAGGTCTTTTTGGGCTTTTCATCTCTTCTCTACTCAGTTCTACTAAAGGGTAAGAATTTCTCAGTGGGATAGCTCCTTGGAGTAATGTATAGATTGTCACAGCACAATACTGGGTTTGCTGTAGCAGGTTCAACCAGAATGGAAGTTCAGGAATGTTAATCAGATGGACAGATGAGAGAGAAGCGATATACACAAAGTGTGCTAGGATATCTGAGGCTTTGATATCTCAACCTGTGGACATGTAGGCTTTAAGATTTTGCTTTTGAAGTTGATCATAGCTTATGTAAAGGATCCTATTCTTCCAGAGTGCTAACAAGCAAGCTTGTGCTGGAGGGGCTTCAGGAAACTGTAGATAGCATTTGACAGTGCTTGTCTTTTTGACTTCCTATGTGGTTTCCTTATCCACAGTTACACGTTAGTTGGCCCAGCAACCATAGAGTGCTTAGCCAGCGGCGAGTGGAGTGTGAGCCACCAGCAGTGCCTGGCAGTATCCTGTGATGAACCACCCCATGTGGAAAATGCATCACCAGAGAGTGGCCACCGCCTCTTTGGCGATACAGCTTACTACTTCTGCTCAGATGGCTACAGCCTGGCTGATAACTCTCAGCTGCTTTGCAATGCAGAAGGGAAGTGGGTGCCTCCAGAGGGCAGAGAGATGCCCCACTGCATAGCTGACTTCTGTGAAAAGCCGTCTGCCGTCTCATACAGCATCCTGGAGTCCATTAGTAAAGCCAGGTTTGCAGCTGGCTCCATCGTGAGCTTCAAGTGCATGGAAGGTTTTGTTCTGAACACATCGGCCAAGATCGAGTGCCTTCGAGGGGGGCAGTGGAATCCTTCTTCTTTGAGCATCCAGTGCATCCCTGTTCGCTGCGGAGAGCCTCCCCACATTAGCAATGGCTATGCCAGTGGGACCAACTACAGCTTTGGAGCAGTGGTGGCTTACAGCTGCAACAAGGGGTTCTACATCAAGGGAGAGAAGAAGCGGACCTGTGAGGCCACTGGCAACTGGAGTGGCAGTTTGCCCACATGCCACCCAGTGTCCTGTGGAGAACCACCCCAGCTTGAGAATGGCTTTATTAAGGTACAGAATGAGTGTTCCCATCTGCCTGGTACCATCTCAAACTGAATATGCCTTCACAATTGCTATTATTGGTTATTTTTTCCTTTTTTTGCCATCTTTTTAAAATAGAGGAAGCACATGACTGGATGGAATAAGCAAAGGGGAAACAGGTGGATTTGCAGTAGAATTGTTGTCTGAAAAGCATGGATACTTTTGTGGGATTTTATATTTTAAAGTGGGTTTTCAGTTAGGAGACTGAAGATGCCAGATGATAATCAACTTCTTTAATGTCTCACTCTTAATTTATTTTGATCCATGGGTGGCTTTCCAGTGCTACCTGGAGGCATTTGAAGTACTGTTGATGGTTTACAAGCCCTGCTCTCTTCACTGCTTGAAAAAATAATCTGGTTTGTAATAGATAAACCACTTTTGGATAGTTCCTCTCCTTTTGAAATGAGCACCCTTCTTTACTGAAATCAGAACTTAATTTTCCGTATCAAATTACATTGCAACAATGACTGAAATGAAAAATCTCCTTGTGGCAGCCCAAACCAGTAACAACTGTTTAACCTGTGTTGTGCTTTGATGCACAAGGGTTATATTAAGATAAGAAAAATCAAAACCACCATTGTGGTTTTCTTTTGAACATCCCTCCCCCCTCCTTCCTTAAACCTAGCCACCGGGGAAGACACATTTTCTAAAAATTGGGATGGGGGTTGCATCCCAGTTCCTACGTGGACTTCCGTCACATAATCTCACACAGATACATCCTCTAATTAATGCATATCACTCTGTGTTGTCTTCCTTGGGGTGTATCACTTGTCCAGATAATCCTACCTCAGTCAGTGCTCAGCCTGTATTTTGGGAGGGGCTCCTTAGCTGCCTGCTCAAGACCTTGCAACTGCTTTTGTGGCACTTAAAAATGTCTCCTACATCCGAAGGCCCCAGCCTTGAATATAACCATAATCCTAACAACAGCAGACCATTTCATATCAGTTTCTCCTGACCCATTTCTTTTCTATCTTCCTCTTAGACACATTTTTGCCTTATGTTTTAGGAAGGGGGAAAGCAGAGGAAATAGTTCTAGCTTTTACCTTTTAGGCCTTCAATTTTTATTTCCTGGTGCTCTCAGATTTCCTGACAGCAGAGGGCATCATTTCTGGCAAGACATTCTGTGTCAGTTGTTTGCATTCATTCCTTTTCAGACAGCCTGTACTGCTGTATGAGATTTGCAAGTCAGACCAGGAGTACACAAGAAGTTAAACCAGCCCAATTATGCATCTTCATTTCAGGCACGTCCCTGTCTTATCTGTTTTGCAGGAAACAACTGGACGCTTCTTTGAGAATCAGGCAAACTATCAGTGTGAGTCTGGCTACCAGCTGGTTGGAAGCTCAGTGTTTATCTGCCAAGCCAATCGGCAGTGGTACAGTGAATCGCCTCCTTACTGTGTTCCCCTAAGCTGTGGAAAACCACCACCCATCCAGAATGGCTACTCCAAAGGAGAAACTTTCAATATGGGCTCTAAAGTTGAGTTTTTCTGTGATGAAGGGTATGAGCTGATTGGAGATGTTACTTGGACTTGTCAGAAGTCTGGGAAATGGAGCAAAAAGCAAACTCCAAAGTGTGTGCCAACAAAATGTCCAGAACCACCATTGGCAGAAAACCAGCTAGTTTTGAGGGAAGTGACTTACCAAGTTGGTGTTGTACAGTTTTCCTGCAAGGAGGGTTATGTGTTGCATGGGTCTTCTGTACTGAAATGCTTGCCATCCCAACAGTGGAATGACTCCTTTCCTTTCTGCAAGGTTGTACAGTGTCCTGCACCTCCATACATCCCCTTTGGTGATCCCTTGACTTCATCCCTTCATTTTGGTAGCACTGTGAAATACGTATGTGTGGATGGGTTTTTACTGAAGGGTGAGTCTATCATCAGATGCCAGGCTGATGGTTCATGGAGCTTGCCTTTGCCAGAATGTATTCCTGTGGAGTGCCCCCAACCAGAAGAAATTCAGAACGGCATTGTTGATGTGCAGGGCCTCACTTTCCTGAGCACAGCTGTCTATACATGTAAACCAGGCTTTGAGCTAGTGGGGAATACAACTATCCTCTGTGGTGAAGATGGTCAGTGGCTTGGAGGAAGGCCAGCTTGCAGACCTATTAAATGCTCAAGGCCTAAGAAGATCCTCAATGGCAAATACTCATTCACAAATTTCCATTATGGGCAGACTGTTAAGTATTTCTGTGACAGAGGTTTTCAGCTGCAAGGGGAGGAAACACTGAGATGCCTAGAGACAGGGGAGTGGAGTACAGAGGTTCCTTCCTGCAAAGCCATCTATTGCCGGCCCCCGCAGCCCATCGAGAATGGCTTTGTGGAGGGTGCAGATTATAGCTATGGGGCCATGGTCATTTACAGCTGTGTGCCAGGCTTCCAGCTGTCTGGCCTTGCCATGCAGACCTGCGAAGAGTCAGGCTGGTCTAGCTCCACACCAACTTGCCTCCCAACAGACTGTGGACTGCCTCCTCACATTGACTTTGGGGAGTATGTGCAGGTGAGACATGGGGAAAGGCGTTCCGACCAGGAGAGTGTTACAGAGAGTCCGTCCCTTTCACATACAGTACTGGATGACAATTTGAAAGACTTCAAAAGTTCTTTGAAGGAGGGCAGTGCGCTGCAGCTCACCACTTTCTTATTTGGAACTACCATTTTATACACATGTTACTCAGGCTACGAGCTGCTGGGAAACCCTATTCTAACTTGCCAGGAAGATGGGGCTTGGAACGGCACTGCCCCTGCCTGCATTTCAATAGAGTGCACCTTGCTGTCACCCCCAGAAAATGGTTTTTTGCATTTCACTGAGAACACACTTGGCAGCACAGTGCAGTACACCTGTAAGCCAGGATTTGCACTTATTGGCTCTGACACACGACTCTGTTTGCCAAGTCGGCAGTGGAGTAACGCTGCTCCATCCTGCAAAGCGGTAACGTGCAGCTCACCTACCCAACTTATGAACGGTAATGTATCAGGGGAAAACTACACATATGGGAGTGTTGTCTACTATGAGTGTGATCCTGGATACCAGTTAAATGGTCCCACACAGAGAAGATGCCAGGAGAACCAGAAATGGGATGGCAGTGAACCTATTTGCATTCCTGTTTCTTGTAGCCCACCACCAGTTTTGGAGAACGGACAGGTGACAGGAGAGGAGTACACATTCCGGAGTTATGCAGAGTACAGCTGCAATGAAGGTTTCCTTCTAGATGGGGACAGGAATAGAGTCTGCCTTGAAAATGGAAGCTGGAGTGGAATCACTCCAGTTTGCAAAGCTGTGACATGCCCTGTGCCATTGCCTCTTCCCAATGGGAGAACTAGTGGCTCAGATTTTGGCTTTAAGAAGGAAGTGCACTATCACTGCAACGAAGGATATGGCCTGCATGGAGTGTCTGTGCTTACCTGTCAGAGTGATGGTACCTGGGATTCAGAAGCTCCACACTGCAAGCCAGTCATTTGTGGACCTCCTGAAGACATCTCCCATGGCTTTCTGAATGGCTCAGGCTTTACCTATGGGGAATTTGTCCAGTATGTGTGCTTCCCTGGCTATGAGCTGCATGGCAGTCCTTTACGACAGTGTTTGTCCAATGGCTCCTGGAGTGGAACCCTTCCATCATGCCTACCCTGCCTATGTCCCACACCACAGATTCAGAATGGAGTCACTCTTGGTACAGACTTCAGCTGTGGGAAAAGTGCCCAGTTTCAATGCCTTGAGGGCTTCAGGCTGCTAGGGCCTTCTGAAGTCACCTGTGAAGCAGCTGGCAAGTGGAGTTCTGGGTTTCCTCGTTGTGGGCAGATCTCTTGTGGCTCTCCACCCATCATCCCCAACACATTTATCAATGGGAGCAGCTCTGCAGATGAGAACACCATCATCTATACCTGCTTGTCAGGTTTTGTCATGAAGGGGAGTCCAGAACTGACTTGTGTGGAGACTGGTGTCTGGAAGAAGCCATACCCAAGCTGTGAGCTGTTAAGCTGTGGACCACCACCTCCTGTCCCAAATGCAGAGGTTCTTGGGAACACTTACACCTACGGGAGTAAAGTCCAGTACAGGTAAGAATGCTGACGCCGTTGTTTCCATAAAACCTTAGAAGGAACAAAATCAAAAGGTTTATGTACCCTTAGTGCAAGTTTTTTAAAGACTTGGAAGAAAAGTTACACCTTCTCAGATTGACAAAGCCCATATTCTCATGCACATATAAAATATTATTTGGATCACTGTCAAAACTCCAGCAAGGATTTTCAGCCTGTTGGGCTCGAATCCTTCACCATCTTTAATTCCCCTTTCCCCTTGTGTTTTCTTCTCATCCTCTGTGACACTGGTCTGGACATTCTTAGCAGGTGGCAGCAATATCAGTGTCTGCAATTTTTCACCCCTTTTGCCACCCCGTTTATTTCTTCCTGCTGCTTCACGTGCCTGTTGTAATACAAACAGCCTGGTCTCGTCCCGTTTTCTGTGGGGGAATGCAGCACTGCCCACAAGTATTGGTGATGCAAAGTTACTCCTTTGTCAAGATAGGAGAGGAGGGGGGCTTTGTTAATTTCCTGAAGCATGCACATCGTGTATCTCTTTCTTCATGGTGAGGAATTCCTTGGCAGAAGGGGAGATTTATTTTTGGCAGTAAAACCAAGAAATAGTATGGGACAGAGGTGAGATTGCATGTAGATTAATTTAACAGGATCAGTCATTTCCTCTCATCTTTATCAAGGTGAAGGGAGTGCTTGTGTCTGCCTTTCTACAAGTGAACCCACTTTGACAAGCCAGTGGACTTGTTCGCGGTGGAGGACAAAAATGAGGCTTTCATGTCTAATCAAATGGCCTGTCTTCAGCCTAAGGCTTGGTTTGTTCTTGGGAGAAAGTGAGATCATCTTTAGAATTGCTTGGTGCTCACACACTGTTTACCTAACAGAAAAGCCTCCTTGCAAAGGGAAAGGCAGTGCAGGAGCTGTGCTGAAGCACTCGCTATTCTCCAAGCGCTAAAGCTACCAACTCACCTTCCACTGTAGTGTTGCAGCAGCATGAAGGAGCTGGACATGAAATCTGAAGCTTCCAGCTCTTGCAACAGAATAAACTCAGTCCAGGCATGCTCCTTACAAGGGTTACCTTGGAATAATAGAGAAATCCCAAGGTGATTATGAACAGCTAATGCAAAAAAAATTACTGACTTTGTAATTTATGGGTTAGATCATCCCTAGCTGTGTCTCCATGGTCAGGTCTTCATGCTGTGTTGCAGATGCTTGAAAGGTTACATCATGGTGACAGAGGAGGATGAATGTATTTGCCGGGAAGATGGACAGTGGTCTCATCAAAGTATCTCCTGTTGTCCCAGAAAGTGTCCCCTCCCAGGAAATATCACCCATGTAGTCATATCTGGGGACAACTTCACTGTGAACACAAGCATCACTTTGTCGTGTGCAGAAGGTTATACTCTGGAGGGAGCAAGCACATCTACATGTGAGGTATAGTGACATGTGCACTGTTTTATTTTGCCAGCTTTGAATGAATTTTTGAATTTGTTGAATTCATGAGTCCTTTCCATGCCCTCGTTAGCTTTTGGCCTTCAGTTGCACACAACAGAAGAATTCAAAGCATGTCCTGAAAAATATAATATGCTTCCTTGTTGCCCAGTAATCATTAGTTTTCCATGTGTAGACTTTCAGAACTAGAAATTACTCATTTCTTCTTCACAAAAACCCCAATACTGTCCTTTAGAAAAGCATTCCATCTATCACACTTCAGGGAACAAATAATTTCCAAGAATGCCTAGGATTTTTGAATTATTTTGAGGATTATTTGCAGAGCTCTTTTTCTCCAGAATAACAGGCAGCCCACATTTCAGTCCTCTGTGCAGCTGCAAATACTTGAATCCTCTGTATATTAAAGAACAAGCATCCTCATCAGTTCTGCTAGTAACCTTGTCACAGTAGCTGTAGACAGCCCTGACTTAGGCTTGCAAACCAAGTCTTCAGAAAGTCAGAATTCTGCTCATATGAGAAAAGCTGACCATGTATGTTTTTGTATAAGGGAAGGTTTTCCCCTTATTCTACTGTTTCATGTGTGTTTGATGAGTGTGCCTTCAGGTATCAGACTTCTGTTACAGAGTCTGGGAAGGTAGCTGAAGCACTGAGTCATGGTGCTTTCAGCCATAAGAGAAGGACAGAGCAAGGAATCAGGCAGCTGTAGGTTTTTTTCTCCTGAGCTGCTGTGTGACCTTGTATGAGTGAACTTGCTTTTCCTAGCTTCTGTTTCTCCATTTGCTTTTTCTTTCTTCTGTCTTATAAGTCTAAGCTGAACGTTCCTGCCAAAGCTGAGCTCCGATCTGTGATGACATCTTAAAAATGTTTAATTAATGGGTTTTATTAAGGATTGCACAGATAGTATTACATTACCACATTTGTATACCCACAGCTATTGGATGCTTCTACCACAATTTCCCTAACTTTTTCATTTAGATATGAATTAAGCATATGAAGTGATACCTTCACACTTTTATTTGCACTTATTTTTCAGGAGAGTGGTATTTGGATGCCACCATTTTCTGATGACATCTGCATTCCTGTGTCCTGTGGGTCCCCTGAGCCTCCAAAACATGGATTTGTGGTTGGCAATAAATACAATTACAAAGACACAGCTATTTATAAATGTGATTCTGGCTATGAAATACAAGTAAGGAGGCTCAAATCTCCAGCACTCTAAACCTTTAGTTGTCATTTTTAGTTCTTAAGTGATAACTGTGAGAATGTATGAAGTCTGGTCCATATTTGTATAATCCTTTAACTGCCATAGAATTTGGATGTCTGCTGTTGTTATTGTCTGTAGAATGCTCTTGGTATGTCTGAGTAGTCCTTGAATGACACAAAGGTCCAGCTGAAGTGAACAAAAGCACCCCACTCAGGAATAGATACCCAGCGGATACCTTTCAGTATTTTGTTATTTTTTAACTGAACATTGTTTTGGCCCTCTGCAAATAGAGTATATATATGCTTGTGACCATAAATCTTGGAACAGTTAACGTCCCATGTATTCAAGCATTATGTCTGCTGCATTGACTCAGAGCTCCTGATAAACTCACGGCTCTCAGTTCTGTGTCATTGCTAGGTGGTATTAAAGTTGTATGTCTAGTTTTAGTACAGCAAACAGATTCCAATTTGTTCAATGGCAACTTTATTCTCTGTCCAAGTAGGGTACAGAGATTTTTCCGGCACAGTTTTTATTATGAGCACTGGAGTCTCATTCACACCTGACCTCTGGAGCAGCACTGCTGTCCCATTATCAGGACTCGGGCTAGACAACTCAAGGCTGTCTTGTGTGTTTTCAAAAGCTGAAGTGCATTCAGAAAGTAAAGATGATGCTGAGGCACAGCAGGGCCTCCATCACCCTGAGGTGATGGCAGAGTAGAGAGGAATGAGGTGTCTCCAGGACAGAGACTGGATCTTACTGCTCTTTTTGAGTACCAACCAGAGTGCAGAAACTCACTTCCTTTGTACTGTTATTAATACCAATAATAAATTAAGAACTTCATGCATCTGAATTCACGAGTGAATTCACTCAGTGTAAAAATAAGGAGTGATTAGACAAAGCTTAAGTAAAAATAAATGTAATTTGTATTATGCTGCCAAGTATGTAACATCAGTGGGAGTAGAGGGGTGGATTGGTATTTTGACAGGTAGAATTGCTGTTTTAAGTAATTTTTGGAGGTATGAAGTCAATGCTTTCATAAAGTTAAAAAGTCCTTCCAGGCTTTGAATTCCAGCTTCGCCACCTAGCGTTAATCTTACCAGTGCTGTGGAAGAAAAGTCCTGGTTTTTTTCCTGTGAGAAGCAAAGTGCATTGGGTGGGATGCAATACAACACTCATGTCAAGCATCTGCCTTAATCAATGGGTTTGCTAGATGTTGTTCTCCATGTCTTAGAGACAGATAAGATAATAAACTTGGGCTATTAGACTGGCAATAATGCCTGTATATAAGCAAGCAATAACATTATTTATAAGCAGGTTTAAAGAATGAGTGTTTGGGATGTGGTTAAAATCAGAGTATTATGTTTATAAAACCCAAGCTTGTATCATTGTTGAAAAAAAAGGCTAGCTAGACTTTCTCTAAGTGAGCCCTGGAAGGAGAAAATCCTGTCACATTAATTTGAGCCTGCAGCATTTAACCATCTCATTACGGGGGTTGTACATGAGGGGAAAATGCTAGAGCTGACTAAGTAAAGTTGTTCTTTGAGCCCTTTCTTTTGTTTCACAGGGTGATGCAGAAAGAACTTGCCAAGAAGACAAGCTTTGGAGTGGCACAATACCAGTGTGCAGAAGTACGTTCACCTCAGTTTATCACTAATGATGCTCAAGGATGATTTTATAAAGCAGAAAACAATAATGCTTATTTTGCTTTATAACTCATACCTTTTGCATTTACCTATTTTTTTTCTATAAATACCAGTGATAACAGCCTGGGAGAATTGCTGGTGTGTGCAGATAATATTGTGAAGGAACATACTACACCTTTCTGCTTTACTCCCGTACCCATAAGAAAGCTTCCAACTTTAAATAGTTGCAGCACTTGAGGTCACACTTTCTGGGCTTGCTGAGGACCTCTAAAAACATAGTTGCTGGAGTTGCAGGTATTTGGCATCCTCAAATGTAACTATGAATATTCATTCTCAAGGTACTTCGCTTCTCTGAAAGGTTTGATGCCCTCTCACTTCAGTGCCAGAACAGCAGTTGTCTACATACTTACATGGACCTAGCTGCTGGCTATAGTAGAATTTTCGGAGGCTTTCCGCCAGCACAGCTGCCATATAGTCTGTATTTAGCAGGAACTGGAAGCACAAGCTTCATACTGTTGTTCTACTCTGGGCAAGTGTCTGAAGCTGTCCAGATAGACAGTTCTGCCCAGTTCTTTCCCTGTTTCTCAGAGTAAAGCATGTGGAGGAGCTGTGGACAGAACAGGTCGTGTACATTATGTTCAGCTGAAACACATTCCTTATCTTATAGGAGTATCATGTGGACCCCCAGACATAATAGAAAATGGATCTGTTCAGGGAGAGGAGTTCCTGTTCGGCAGTGAGGTTTTTTACAGCTGTGACCCTGGCTTTGAGCTGCGGGGACCAAGCAGAAGGATCTGCCACGTTGACAAAAAGTGGAGCCCCCCTGCCCCTTCATGCAGGCGTAAGTAGCAAGCAAAGCAACATGGTGGCAGTTTTCCAGGAGAGCCACAGAACAAACAGTGCTTTTGCTGGCTTCCTCCCAGTCTCCCCCTCCCAAGTGGAGGGCTCTAAAGAGGATGGAGTAGCCAGAGAAAAACCAGAGCAGAAAAGTTCTCATTGCCAGTTCCTCTCAGATCTGATGGGAGCTCCTTTTGGCACATTAAAATGGTACAAGCATAGAGTCATACTCAGGTCAGTAGGGAGGGAGTGTGGCTTGCTGTATTTGATTTGCTTTGCATTGTTGTGTGCACAGTCTTGGATATGCTGGGATGGTTTGTCTCTGCCATGCCAAGGCTAATATATCTTGTTTGCTCTGTACATCCGGAGATCAAGATTTTCCTCCCTTAGATCAAATCTTAGCTCTCTGTGCAGCAAAAAGTAATTAATTGTGGGAGCATGGAAAGAAGGATTTTCTTGCAGCTTAAAAAATGAAATGCCAAGATTTTATAGTCTTTACGAATAAATTATTTCCCATCTTCTGATGGTAATATCATAGTCCCACCCCTTGCATTCTTCTCTTCTCACCTTTGACCAGTTTGCTTGGTCTCCACACTAAGCATGGGAAAGGAGGCAAGATCCCTCTTATCTACTGTAATTTTTCTTGGGAATGTCTTGAGCTCACCTTCCACTGGTGGAAGCAAAGGAGACTATAACTGCAGCCTCTGGCTTACTCAGAAGAATTACTTGGGATCATTCTGAACACCTCATACCTAACAACACCATCAGATACATTTGAATCCTTGAATCCTAGAATTGTCTTGGCTGGAAGGGACCCTTTTGATCATCACGTCCAACCATCACCCTAACCTGCCAACCACCACTAAACCACATCCTTCAGCTCCACATCTAACCGTCTTTTAAATACCTCCAGGGATGGGGACTCCATGGGCAGCCTATTCCAATGCCCAACAACCCTCTCCAGGAAGTTTTTCCTAATATCCGATCTAAACCTCCTCTGATGTAACTTGACACTATTTCCTCTTGTCCTATCACTTGTCACAAAGGAGAAAAGGTCATCCCCTGCCTCTCCACACCCTCCTTTCAGGTAGTTATAGAGACCAATTAGGTCTCCCCTCAACCTTCTCTTCTGCAGACTGAACAACCCCAGTTCTCTCAGCTGCTCTTCTAGCTCTCTCCAGTCCCCTCACCAGCCTTGTCGCCTTTCTCTGGACACACTGCAGCTCCTCAATGTCTTTTCTGTAGTGAGGGGCCCAGAACTGAAGGCAGTGCTCAAAGTGGGGCCTCACCAGCACTGAGTACAGGGGAACAGTGACTTTCCTAGTCATACTCACCACACTGTTGCCATTGGCCTTCTTGTCCACCTGGGCACACTGCTGAGCACGCTGCTGGCTCATGTTCAGCCAGCTGTCAGGTAACACCCCCAAGTCCTTCTGTGCCAGGCAGCCTTCCAGCCACTGTTCCCCAAGTCTGTAGCACTGCCCGGGGTTGTTATGACCAAATGCAAGACCCAGCACTTTGCTTTGTTGAACCTCATTTGGGCACATTCTCTCTCTGCTGTTGTCAGCCTGGACCCCAGGAGAGAGGGCAGGCAAAGCATTGTATAACCCTTCTCTATATAACATTTCACAGCTCCTTTCTTTCCAACTTTCCGTTAATCCACTGTGTGAACAGAGCTGTCAGACAGGGTGTAACAGACAGAACAGCCTTCATTGTCTGTATAAAACCAGAAAGTTTTCTTCTCTCATAGGAATTATTTGTGGGCTGCATCCCTCCGTAGAAAAAGCAGAGGCCATTTCTACAGGAAGCACATACAGAAGTAATGTAACCTTTGTGTGCTACTCTGGATACCATCTTGTTGGGCCCCAGAATATCACATGTCTCGCCAATGGGAGCTGGAGTAAGCCGTTGCCATTGTGTGAAGGTAATTGTTTGATTTCCTAGTCTGATACATTCTGATCTGGGATAAGCAATAGCTCCTTCTTCACCCATGTGTATTTATTATGTGATCCAGGGATTGAGCCGTTTTTAGGAAACAGTTCTGTAATGTTCATTTTAAATGGTGCCATAAAAATGAAATATATCAAAAGGAGCACTACCTGTAACCAGACCAGAAAAAGCTTAGACATTATTTTTCCTAAAGTTTTAATCTGCAGTTTAAACAAGCTTAATGAGAGATGTGGCTACTTGAAATTTCTGACAATCAAACCCTTAACAAAAGGTGATAGACTGCATTTTTTCCCAGTAGCCTTCTGTAGTCAATTATTAACTTGATATTCTTTTTCTGAACTTTGGGAGTCAAGGACTTTTTCAACAGCTCAGTCTTTAACCTCCACGCTCCTCACATGAACAAATACTATGAATGCAGGATGAGTAGCATTTTGGAGGTCACTGCTTTCATGAGGTCCCTCAGTAGGACCTGTTACTCCTGTCACAAAGCAGAATGAGTGCCAAGCAAGAACTGTGTCAAATGGAGTGGGCAGTAGTGAGTGGAAAAAATGCCATAACACAAAAGGGAACAAAAACTTCAGATCCCAAGTTTGAACAGATAGCCACTATGATAGGATGGATCTGTTAAAAATGTAAAGCATATAGGTGCTTGCTAACATGCAGTATGGTAAACTTTTTAAGTATGAGTGTTCTGCATTCCTGTCCTTTTTGCCACAAAAATATAAGGTCTGGACTGAACACTTTTCCTTTCTTCTCAGAAACACACTAGTGCATTTCTTGCACATCACACTTCCTTTCAGGATGTTTTTGTTCCTGCTGCATTTACCTCAGATCTCCCAAGATAGGCTCTAGACCCGGTAGGGACCATCAGACGCAGTGGTGGGCAACCATACAGTTGCAAGATCACTGTACACTACAATGCCTTTTGCAGACCTTACAGTAGCAGCCTACAAAGGTAATGAGGATGTCCACAACAGTGAGGAGGTCTCTAGTACCTAGCCAGCCACCTAAGAAAATTTAGCACTAGCAGTGCTGAATAGATATCAAGAAGATGATCTTGAGATCAGATTGATGCACAGCCACTACACCTCTCTTTCTCTTGCCTAATGGTCTTGTGTCTGTCTGATAGTTAAATCTTCAGTCATCCCGTTACACAGACCACACAGGAAAATCAAACAGAAAAAGGGATGCAGAACAGTGTCTCTTTGTATCAGTGGTAACCCAGCTTGAACTGCACTTCTACTGGCCTCAGAAACGCAGTTGAGAATCTTCAGGGGAATACTTAGTAGCATAAGTGTCAGCATCTTGCACCAAGCTCATCCTCTTGTCATCTGGTATTTCTTCTCGGAGTTAAAAAGGAAGGCACAAAGGCCTGCAAGTTTCAGGGGTATTTCACGGTGGCAAGAAAGAACCATTTCCATGCTCTGCTTCATTGACCCCAGTATGAAGTCATGTTGTCTCCTCCCCAGCACTGCCACATTGTGCTGACTTGAAAAACACATAGCTGTGGCTTTGCTCCATCACCTGGAGGAGCTCTATCCATAGCTTGGCTACATTTCCTTCCCAGGGCTACTGACCTCTCCCTCAATGCTCTTTGTAATTTATTAGTCCATGGATGATACTTTAAATATATTGTGAGAGTAATTTAGGAATTGTTCAAAGTCCAGGTCTAATATCAAGCTGAAATAATGAGACCTCTTCCTTTGCAGAGACCAGATGCAGAGTTCCAGTTTCCTTGCTGAATGGGAAGGCGATTTATGAAAACAATACAGTTGGCAGTACAATAGCATATTTCTGCGAGAGGGGATACAGCTTGGAAGGGGAACCTGTGGCAGAGTGCACAAGAGATGGAAGATGGAGTAATCCCTTGCCTCTCTGTAAACGTGTGTGTTTGCTTTGTAACGAGAAAGTGGTCTCGATTTGTAAGCATGAAAGACTAGGCTGCTCTTCATTTACACTGACAGTAAATGAGAGCAGCTGCTTCAGATCTTTGTGGAAGTGTACTGTATTTCCTTTTTTCAGTGGCCATGAGCAGAATTTGTTGCTTGTAGCTTAAAAGATTGGTTTGGTCTACGTTGGGAGATTTGTTGGTATGCATCCCATTTTAACAGAGGAACAAAGGGAACAATTACTAAGACATATTAAAGCATTAACTTGTCTGAGTATATTTTTTGACAATAAAAGAAAGAGCTATGTTTTGCATAGCTCCCTTTATTTGAAAAGCTGACATAAAATGGAGTCAATTGTAGTCAAACACTTGATATACAAGAAGGAACCTGTGAGTGTAAAGTTTGGAGGAGAAGGCAAAAAGGAGAATTCGTTGTTGACTCTTGGAGGGTAGTGAAGATAAAAAAGAAACAATCGCTTCCCAGAGGTGCACAGTGTTGAGAGGCCACAGACACAAGTTGTAACAAAGGAGATTCCAGTTAAGTATCCAAAGAAACTTTTTGCCATCATAGTAGTCAGGATGACTACAGAAACACAAAGGAAATGATACCTCCATTCTTGGAGATACTCAGATTTCAGGTGGTCAAGTCTCAGAACAACCTCAGATCTAATTGGCCCTGCTTTGAGAAGGAGGTTGGACTTAATGGCTCTCTAAATTACCCTCTGAAATGGCACCTTACACATACCTGCAATAACCTTCCTTGGTGCTGTATGTCTGTTTAATGTTAAGGTCTTCTGTAGTTTTGGGGTGGTTGAGACATTTGATTTTGTATTTCAAATGACTTATAAGATTTTAGTTTTAGGAAACTGGCATTAATCTCTGTTGCATATAGAGTCTGATTTTGCATTCATGATGAAACCAGTAGACCATGCAAAAAGAGCTCAGAAAATTTACAGACAGAAATAAATAAGATTATCAGAGACATTCCAAATGTTATTGTAAGTCTCTGCTTGAACACCTGGATTTTTGCTGCTCTTCATTGGTCCAGTCCCTCAGAACAAGAAGAAGGGTAGGTCTGGCTCTTTTTCATAAGAAGGTTATGGTAAACAGGAAGGACAAGAGAGAATGGTTTAATAGTAACAGGTAGGATATTTCTTACTTAAGCCCTTTGTGTGTCTTATGACGTAACAGAGTATGGTAGCAAGCCATGTAACAACAGAGAATATAACCTTTTGCTATTATTTTATGACTCAGATCTTAAAACCTTACATCGAATTACAATTCGAACTTGTGTGCATCATCCATTTCTGTTCTTTTTCATATGATTTTATTTTGAAATTTACAAGCATTCTAATTTATTCCTCCTTTCTCCTTTTCCACCATATCATTTCTTTGAACAGCAAACCCTTGTCCTGTGCCTTTCGTAATTCCAGAGAATGCTGTTCTGTCTGAGGTGGATTTTTATGTTGGTCAGAACGTATCCATCAGGTGCAGGGAAGGCTACCAGCTGAAAGGACAGTCTGTGATCACCTGTAATGCTGATGAGACCTGGATTCCAGCCACAGCTAAGTGTGAAAGTAAGTACATGCGGTACAGTTCCACAGGGGCTTGGTACTTTCCAGACAGTAGCTTTATCACACAGGAGCTTGGCAGCACAGACATGTCAGCAGAGCTCTCCACCTAAGTAGTTACTCTGGAAGAAGAGAGCTTTTATCTGCTATTTCTGTTTAGAGAGATGGTTCACTCTGAGAGATCCAGGCACATTAAACAACCTAAGAGGTTCCATCCAAAGAGCTGTTTATTTTTTCTAGCAGAGTTGTTTCTTTAAAAGGATCTAGAATGTGTCTGTGTGAGTTGATGCTCCAAAAGCATTTGTACTGATACCTACTAGGCCCTATTCTAATTTTCTTCTCATTTTCACTTTGCAAGCACTGCATCTGGGATTGGTTATTGGATACCCTAAACATCCTGAGAGTAATACCTGTGAGATTATGGGTGGTGAGACATGGGTTGTAGGGAGAGGTGCTGTCTTTTATTGTACTCACTGACACTGACAGAGTCTTTGTGCAAGCATGACTGAAGCTTTTTAGCTTCTTGCAAACAATATTGTTTAGTTCAGACTATGACATTACCTCACTCAAAAAATAGCGTCATGTAGTACCATCTGAAACTTTCTGGCCTATGAGGTGGATATTGCCATTGTTGCATTACCTCAAACTACTGTTACTGGACATCTCCCTGCTCACTGGGTGTATGTACAGGCCCTCCCTGTGAGTGCACAATGAAGAAATTCTACTTGCTGGTTTCCCATCCCAGCTGTCACATCTCTGGCACCTCCTAGGTCTTTTGTGTAAAGCACTGTTCCCTGGGTTAGAACTTTATAGTGTAGGCATTGCAGTTCACCAGCTTCTGCATGATTTCTTTTGTTTAGAGATCTCTTGCGGTCCCCCAGCTCACACAGAGAATGCTCTGATTCGTGGTAGCTTCTATCAGTATGGAGACATGATCACCTATTCATGCTACAGTGGGTACATGCTGGAGGGGCCAATGCGGAGCATTTGCTTAGAAAATGGAACATGGACAACACCACCTACATGCAAAGGTAAGTTTTTGTTATGAGCTGAAACATAACTTGCCGTGAGAATGGAGGTGTCATCCTACCTGCAATATAAATGAATGTGAAACTTTTGCTGTTTTCAGTGCAGTCGTGGTCTCACCCAGGGCTTTTAAAGCACAGGGTATTGCTTTACTTCCGAATGAAAGATAGGGCTTCCGCAATTTTTCCCTTTTTTCCTTGCTAGTTGTACAGTTTCTTTTGCTACAGTGATGTATTCCATCTAAGATCCTCTCTCCTCACAACTTTTGTGAAAAAGCGACAGAAGCAGTTGCCTTTCTGACATGTTTCAGATAAGCACAGCTAGTCACTTTGCAACAGTCAGAGGTCAAGTTCAGCAGAAGACAGAACTAAGAAATTCAGTGGGTGCTTAGTCAGCTCACTAAGTAATACACACTGAATCCTGCAGATAATTCACAGTTTCAGCAAAATACCAAAGTCTACTCCTTCTACCACTGGGACACCGGCAGAAGAGGCTCCATCAGAAGAGGGGTGGACAGCAGGGACAGTGAGGGGGTTGTCCCTCTCTACTCTGCCCTCACGAGGCCCCATCTGGAGTTCTGCATCCAGATCTGGGGCCCCCAATTCAAGAAAGATGTGGAGCTGCTGGAGAGGAGGCCATGAAGATGATCAGAGGGCTGGAGCATCTCCCGTGTGAGGACAGGCTGAGGGAGCTGGGCTTGTTCAGCCTGAAGAAGAGAATACTGCAGGAGGATCTTATTGCAGCCTTCCAGTACTTAAAGGGAGCATACAGACAGGAGGGGAATTGGATTTTTACAAGGGTAGATAGTGGTAGGACAAGGGGGATGGATTGAAGCTGGAGGAGAGAAGGTTTAGGTTGGATATCAGGGCGAAGTTCTTCATAGAGAGTGTGGTGAGGTGCTGGAACAGACTGCCCAGAGTGATGGTGGCTGCCCCAACCCTTGGGCCTCTGGTTCAAGCCCAGGTTGGATGGGGCCCTGGGCAACCTTGTCTAGATGCAGGCCTAGAGGTTGGTGGCCCTGCTGGTGGCAGGGGGGGCGGAACTCAATGATCCTTGGTGTCCCTTTCAACCCAGACCACTCTGTGACTCATGAAGTGTCCAATTTTTATTTGTTGAGCTAAGAATTTGATTTGGTTTGATTACTTGAATAACTCTTCTCACAGAGGAGATTCAAATAAATGTTTTGAACAGAAAAATGGTGGAAAACAAAAAAAAAAAACATGGAAGGAGATGACAAACTATAAACAGTTAAAAACAGATACAAGCATCTTCAAACACTACTTAAAACCAAGGATGGGACATAGCAAAAGTTTTCCAGGGTCACAGAGCTCTGATGGAAAAGACTTTGTCATCTGCCATTTCTGTATTAGAAGCGTGACTAGCCTTCTGCTGCCAGGTAGCTGTAAGCAGTGAGTTAGACTCACCCTGATGAAGTCTTATCTCAGATGATTTAACAACAACCATACAACAAAATAAGCTTATAGGTGTTCTGTGATATTTAGAAGTATCACAGAATCACAGAATTGTAGGGGTTGGAAGGGACCTCGAGAGACCATTGAGCCAACCTCCCCTGCCAAAGCAGGTTCCCTAGAGCAGGTCCCACAGGTCAGTGACCAGATGGGTCTTGAATGTCTCCAGAGAAGGAGACTCCACAACCCCCCTGGGCAGCCTGACCCAGTGCTCCGTCACCCTCACTGTGAAGAAGTTC
>VXBZ01005677.1:0-16057 GCA_013399135.1 Heliornis fulica | reverse complement strand
ACCCCCAGGTCCTTCTCCGCAGAGCTCCTCTCCAGCAGGTCATCCCCCAGCCTGTACTGATACCTGCGGTTGTCACTTCCCAGGTGCCAGACCCGACACTGTTATTGAACCTCATCTCTGAACCTCATCTAGTTCCTCACTGCCCAGCTCTCCAGCCTGTCCAGGTCTCGCTGAATGGTAGTGCAGCATTCCTGCGTGTCCACCACTCCTCCCAGCTTTGGATCATTGAAAGCAAAAAATCCTTGAGGACAGTGGCCAGTCACAAGTAGCCCAATTCCTGAAGCTCAAGATCTCCTACAGAAGAGGAAAGGAGCATTAGTAGATTCATCACCAAAGTTGTAGGATCTGCCTCTGTTCCTGCAAGTCTCACCTCATCTATCTGTAATAGAAGCAGTGATACTTCTGTCTTCCTTGGCCATTTTCCGTTTAGGTCAGAAACCCTGTGGAAGATAAAGGGTTCTGTACTGTGCAAAACCTAACTAATCAGGGACCACTTGTCAGTAACAAGAATTCTGACAGTAATGTTAAGACCCAAACAAACTGTGTTACTTTTCTCTGTAAAAGCAGGCACTCTGTTAACATTCTTTGACCAATAGTTAAAATTGCCTTGCCTAAAAATCATAGATCAGTAGAACTTTTTCAGGAGACCCAGAGAGCAAAGTTGTAAGTAAGCTCGAAACTCAGTACTAGAGAAGCTCCTCCTGGAAAAGAGGTTTTCCTGGTTATGTGACCATAGCATGCCGTTGCCCTGAAGAATCACTCATCAGGTAGCCAAATAAAAATGTACCATAAAGGCACCTAAGTTACTTCAGATACCAGGAGGTATCCAGAAGTTGTGTTGGAAATTTACACTCCCAAAGCACTGAGCCCTTTCTGAAAAGATTGACAAGTATTCCATCATTTCTTCCTAAACTGTGGTGGGTACAGAATTCAAGGGATCTCTGCAGAATAGCTACTCTACCTGGAGTTCATTAACAAAATTACTTTGTTATTATCTCCCCAGAATATAACACTTTGGATTCTTCAAGTGTCCCTTTGAAATTGACAGGTTTACTTTTTTATTCTTATTTAATATTTATGTGCTACACAAAGCCCTACATTATGCCAAAGGGCTGTAGTTTTATGCTAAGAGAGGTTCTTGCCACTGGCAACTAGGAACCTGGAAGGGCAGATCTGCAAAACACTGTCAAATATGAATCCTGTTTGCAACACCAATCTGCTGGTTCAGAGGAATAAGTATTAGGAAAATTATTTCATAAAACTAAGTGATGCAGTGGACAGTTGATCAGAGTGTAGTGCAGAAAAGCAAAGCAGAGTAACTTGCCTTTTGGTGTATTTAAGGGAGAGGAATAACAATTCTTACACACACACACACACACCCCCTTTTCACTTAAAGGGGGACCTAAAAAGTACCGAAAATGTGCCTGAGAGGAGTGACCTGTGTTTTCATGACATATGTCAGAATAATCTTTCAAAAGTGCTTTATAATTCATTTGATGATTTGCCTAACAAAAGGGCTACAGGACCCAAGCCTTTGTGGTGCACATCAGAAGCGACATGAAAGCTTCCCCTGTAATGACTCATGCTGCATTTCTTGTTTTTGGCTCTGTGAGTTGATTATTATCAAGCCGGCTTGAAACATTCTGTCCTGGTTGAACAGGTTAGTGAATGTAAATATTATAATTAAAAAGCAGACTTCGTTAGCTTCTTTGGGAGAGCTCTCACCACAGCTGCACTTGCCTGAATCAATGCTGGTTGTTGGCCAGATTCTGGTCTGAGTTTCAGGGTGAGAAGAATTAGCCTGGATCTGCTGATCATAAACACCTGCAGGACTTGGCAGGCAGCACAGCTGCACACAGCTTCCTGACTACAATTTCTCCCCTGAAATGCTATAAATCTGTGTTGTCTGTTTGCCCTCTGCCTACGTACTGTTGACTGGGAGTGGTGAGTGTGGTGTGGTCAACTAAAAAGGTCGTACCCTATCAGCAAAGGAGCCTTATGAGAGGGCAGCTGACACATGGAGGAAGTTGTTCACTTAGAACCACCAGAAAGCTTTGGACAAAGCTGAGAACAGATAGGATAGATAGCAGAAATTATTTTCTCCTCTTCTTACCTATGTTTGTCTCACATCAATGTAGTTCTTTTGTGTCCTGTAGAGATAACTCTCAGGCATGGATTTACAAGGGGATCTTTAAGATTGATACTGCTGATGTGAGATCTGCTCTGCCAACTGAAGTCACAGTTAATGGTTCCTGTTCTCTCCCCAGCACTTCAGGACTGTGTTTGCCCTGCTTGGTTTTACGATAGGGGAAAAAAAAAAATATTAAGAGAGATCTGAGCTTAACTTCCTGCAGCAAGCCTTTCTGTTGAGCGAAGAATTATCCCCACAGCTACAGACACAGAGTCTCTGACTGCCTAAATTGGAATATAACAAGTGCACACCTAGGGATAATACTGTCTTACTCATTCAGTTTCACAACCAGGGCTTGGGCAGAAATCCAGGAAAAGCCTGTCTCTGAAATCCTGGATCGCTGAGTGGCATGGAGTTGCCATACAAAATGATCTCTGTAACCCATGAATTATCCACATCTTTTCCATGAACAGATAATAGACTTCAGAGACCATTATACACGGGCTTTGAATTTAATATGGGATATCATTTATATACAGACTTTTTACTTCCCATCCCATTATGCATTCACAGGATGACATTAAAGTGGTGTGGATCACACAAAACTTTAAATGTTTTTTGATTCAACTTTGATAATTTTTCATTGCACAAAGGAAATTTGTTTGGCAGACTATTCTGCTTTAGTCAACACCCAGAGACAAGCTGTCTGCATAGTCATATATACCTTTACAACAAAAAACTGTTCAAAATGCCTGTTAAAATACTGCAACTTCTATGAACCTGCCAGTGCTCCAGGTCTCTTCTCATTCACATTACCAGATGACTTTTGATAGGAAGGTTGCTGGGATTGAAAAATAACATGGCAAAAGCTTTGGCCTCATTTCAGCACTCTAAGCTGTAGCTTTCAGCTTGGCATGGCTTAGTTGCACAAGTGACTCAAGTTTGGCTTTATCAGGGGAAGGTTTGCATTCTTTACAATGCAGAGCTCAGGTTTGAACGGAGTTTCCATAGGTTAAACCATTGTTTGTATTTAATGCTAACATTGAACAAGATCTGAAGCACTCAAAGCCTACACTTGTATTTTGTCTCACCTAGTAACTAATTAAAGATAGGATGCAATTAACAGTTCAGACTGAGTTTCCTGAGGTTACTAACTACCACTAATTAAAAGTTAGTGTGATTACTTATTTGTTCTCTAGTATTCACTGGAAGCCACAGTTTTTGATCTTCTGTATGCGGTATGCACACCAACATGACAAGTATCGTACTTCTTGCAGTGATCTTTGAAGTCTAACATGTTAGTATGTAGCTTGCCATCCAGTTTTGTAAAGTAATCCTGGTTTCTGTGGATGTATTAGCAAAGATAAGGTGTGATGTTGTAGAAACAATGTTGAAGCCCAAAGCCTATGCAGTCCAGGCAACATGCAGGGCTAGCATGCTAGAGCCCCGTTCGGATTCCTCACATTTATGACCAGGTGCTTATTGACAGTACAAGCCAAGGAGCACCAGGCAGCATGAGTGCTAGGTGGTGTTTATAATGACACTTTGGGTTCCACAGGTAAACACGTCACTGTGCCACTGCTGCACCCTTGTTGGTCAGTTGGCTTGTTATACCACAGTGTTTAGTTTTACTTCAAACAAAACCAATATTGTGCCAGACAACATTATCTTGGTGTTTCATACCAAGGTTAGAAGGAAGCATGATTTTATTTTGGAGTTGAGAAGAGACAAAAAAAAGGGTAACAGTTTTCATTTGGGGTGGGGTGGGGTGGGGTATTTTGGGGAAAAGTAGAAAAAGCATAGTGTCAGCCTTGAAATGTTGTCCAAATAAATTATCTATCTGTGGTAAAAACTTTACGTTTTCACTCTTGATATGAACAATTTATGTCTTAACTGTGCCCACACTCTTTCTCAGTGACATACAAAGCCAGAAAACAACATAGCCCTTGAAATCATAGTCAAGTTGTGTTTCTAAACTTCACTACATTTGTTTGTTCTACTCTAACCTTTACAACTGCAAAGATCTGTGCAAGATGCTTGATTACTAAGTTTCTAATTATCCATCTTGAGTTTGATAAAATTCTTTTGTTTTCAGCGGTCTGTCGGTTCCCATGTCAGAATGGTGGCGTCTGTGAGAGACCAAATGCCTGCTCATGTCCAGATGGCTGGATGGGTCGTCTCTGTGAAGAGCGTATGTATATCAACCCAAGTGCAATTTTAAGGATGTTGTAGGCAAGACAAGTGAATTTACTGCAGTGAACCGGGTGGGAAAATTAAAAGCATAAGAGCCAAAAAGATAAAAAACGTTAGCTTATTCTGCTTGACAAATTACAAAGAACAGAAAGGACCAACTCATTGCTTGTTTCTAGACAAATGGCCATCTTCTGACATCTCCAAACCAAAACAAGCATGTTTTCAATTCATGCAATTTTGTTTGTGAGTGTTTTTTCACTGTGGTTGAAGAGTGACCTGTTTGAGTTATCCAGTCTGTTTCCAATAGCAAGGCATGATAGTTCTGGGGAAAGAGCAGGGGTTAGAACAGAAAAGATGTGGGTGTTCTGCTGGTGTGTGCATTTGTTTCTTAGCTTCCCTTTTCATCAGTCTGTGATTATGAACCTAACCAGTTCCTGCTCAAATAATCAAAATGATCTTTCCTGACTCACGTACCTGTGCTCCTGAAATCCTGGTGTGCCTTTTCCCAACCTTGATCTCTGAATTAACTGTTCCAGAGAACTGGATCTGTTCTGGTTGAAAGGAACCAAACCTGACTCTTGGGTCTGTTAGAAATTCCCTAGGAGATAACTGGATGTCAGTTTGTGCTGTGTTTCCCTTTTATTTTGTGATGATCTTAGCACACAGAATTTAGGAGCACTAACCTTTTCATGCTGGCATAGCTACTGCATGAGAAGCCTTACTACTCTACACACAGTTAGGCATGGGTGTATGAAGACAGAAAAGCAAAGTATCTCTACTGTATTTAGTACTGGGTATGGCTCTGATGTAAAGCTTTAGTGTGTCCAAGAATACCTGCAGCTATGGTAGTGTCATTGTCCCTGGCTTTGAGACCTAGAAAAAGATGTGGCACTTCCTCCTGTATTTTATGGAGAGGAATGTGGTAAATCATTTTGCTAGCTAGATGAATCACATCTTAAAATGGTCCTCTGAATACACCTTAACAGCTTTCAAGTCTTCTCTGTGGCAGTGTCAGCTCTACATGACACAAATCAGCTGTAGATGCAGAATGAGGAGAAGAGATTCAGCAGGTTTTCTCCTTCCATGTTTATAGAAGCTCTCAGCTATGTGGTGCCTTCACACAGCCCCTCTTCTGCTGTCCCTGTGTCTGTCTACCACTGTAGCCAGGCACACAAACTCAGCCCTGTGTGTTTCATGTTGCAGCAGAAGAGGGCTGAGCCCTGTGTCTGGCAGAACAGTGTTTGGTATGCTACAACTGATTTCCCTGCCTTACCAGTAGTAATGATATTTAATGCATTCTTCAGGACCAGAGGATGAATTTTATGTCCCCACTTGCTTTGAAATGTCATCAAAATTCAGACACTGTTTTCCTCTATGAGGAAAATGAACAGACAGCTGACTAGCCAGATCACACTCATGCAGCATGACACAGGCACTAGCNTTTTTTTTTTTTACTTTTACTGTGGCACAAGTAGTGAGGAGAGGGGAAAAGGATTCTCACAGCTGATTGCCCTACCTCAATTTCACAACACTGCTTGTCAATCCAGGTACATCAATGAACAAAAAAAGATAGGTTTAGTCTTTGGAGTCGGGGTCCCGTTCTGGAAGTCAAAGGGATTTTTGAGTGCTAGCATTAGGTGCTGTCAGAATCAGGACACAGGTGAGGCCACCTCTCGCAGAATTCTGTCATGGTTCAGTTCACAGTATATTTTACTGATAGAAGATTGATTCATCTGCCTGAGAGGCCTGACCACTCTAAAAATATGCAAAGCACTACTAGTGTAATGATACAGTCACATAATTCTTGGAGTTACGGATTTGTCTTGTGAGCTCCATGGAAGGTTGCTATTTTCTTATTCAGGCTGTCTGCACCCGCTCCGCTTAACCTTTGCTGTGCAGCTTAAGAGGAAAAAAACCTCTGCAGCAGTTCTGTACATCCCCCATCCAGTACAACACTCCACTAGAAGCAACACCAGAAGACCCAGCTCGACTCTTGCTTTTATTAGAGCATGTTCACACAAGTACTTTACTTGGTTAGGGTAGTGGAGATGGTGGTTTTGTAAAGGTATTTAAGTTGTGAAAAGTGTGCACATTGGACAGTGTTGGAGGTCTGCTCACAGAAACAGTAGTTTGACTGGTGCTCAGCCCAGAGGCCATCACCTGCTTGGTACCTGCTTGCAACCTGTTATGCCCAAAGAGCCTCGTATCAAAGCTCTATTTCAACGAGGGGGCTTGTGGTGTCACCTTGTCTCAGCATGTTTTCCCTGGCTTAGACCAAATGCTTCTCTACAGGCAGTGCACAGATTACCCTCATTTGCATGTTAGATTGTGGGACAAACCTATTGTTTGCAATTAAAGCATAACCTGATTTTGTTAGCACAAGTGGGCAATACCTTACACAGAAGAAACAATCAAACAGCCCTTCATTTCCAGTGACCACAGTTCCTACAGACCTCTGAAGAGCTCTAGCAATTGCTCCAATCTCTTCACTTGTTTGTCAACATCACTTCTCGTTTCTGGCTGCCATGCCAGTGGTATTTGCTGCTCATGGCTTTAGTACAGATCCTACTCAACACTGCTGCTACTGCATGCAAACACTTCAAGGGGTGGTACAGTTTCTAATTAAACATGTTATTTTGTTGCACACTTTATTCTTTGCTTTCATGTGAGACAATTCTTTTCATTGGTTTTCTTCTCCCTTTAGCAATATGCATTCTGCCGTGTCTCAATGGAGGTCGCTGTGTGGCCCCTTACCAGTGTGACTGCCCCCTTGGATGGACTGGATCACGCTGCCATATGGGTAAAATGCTTTGACCTGCATTTTTTTTCTAATTTTTGTGACTACACTATCAATACCTAGCACAGTTTATTAAAGACTCTGTAGAACTGGTCAGCTTCTCATAGGAAAACCCAGGTCTGAAACAATATTCCCAGAGGATTTGGTGTCCCATCAGGGATTACTCTGAAACTATTTTCAGAGTAATCCCTGATGAGTCTTCAAAATCCTCAGAAAAGTTTGCTCTCAGGAAGGACAGACATCATTCACAAGAGTGCTCTCTTCAAATAGCAGTGCAAGGGAGAGAGGATATCCAGAGAGAAGAACAAAACCAGACTGGCCATTGCAAGAAATGTTCAAATTTCATTTTCATCTTCAGCACATGCAGGTTACCATTAAACTCACTAAAAAACTGCAGGTACTACAGAGTTTTTTCACTACATAGCTGTATGGTTTGGGGAATTCCCATTTACTGCCTGAATTCAGAGCTAGGCAAGAGGGCAGATCGAAACAGGGATTTGTTTAAGGATAGTGGATTATAATGGGTACATGCTGTCTATGTAAGGTACCATGGTACATGGTACATGGATACCTTACATTAGCTATCATCTAAGTTCTCTGAGTAAATTTAATAGGATCTGACAAGTCAGCTTGTATCAGATGAGGCTGATTTGCAATTAGGAATAATATCTGAATCCAAATTTGGGACATATGGTTCCACATCAGGACTTATAAAATGTTTTTCAAAAGCTTGTCTCTGTGGAAATAACCAGTAAAACTCAGAGCAATTGAGTGATCATTGAAATGTCTTTCAATCATTATTAAATATCAATCAGTAATATATATTAACTATTTCTTCTAATTATTGTACAGTTTCTTCACTGTATTTTTTTTTTGCTTAGGTGCACCTTAACTGATGGTTAACAGAGCTTTGCCATGAAAGGCTTAGTTTTCCTTCCTGCAAGACTTTAGAGTGGGTGAAGTGGAGAGGAATCATACTTTTATTAATGAATGTTCAAATTGTTCAGCTAATGAGAGTAGTGAGTCTAGGGGATAATCTGTAAGATACACTGCAAACCAAAACATCCTTTAGCAAATTCCAGGGTGAACATTTTAACTCAGAACTACTCTCTTATGAAAGGATATTTGCCCAGCACATAATTTCGACTCCTGTTTCAGAAGTTCTGCCTCTATAACAGCATAGGTGGTGAGGTGACTTCTTCACTTCTGTGCCAGTGATTCAGACCTGTGCAGGCTGACCTACTTTTCAGTAGCTAAAGAAAAAGTTCTGATGAGCAACTGCATATGTGCCAGAGCCTACTCATAAAAGCTCATAGCCATGCTTATAAAGTTATTAAATCAGTTTTGCTTACTGGTCCTGACCCTTTCCCATGATAGAGCAAAGTGAAATGAGAAATATTTGGATTAACTGCTGGTCTCACAGGTATAATTATGTGCATAAAGAGAGAGCAAAAGATGTTCCGTTCACATACTCATTCTAGAATCAGGAGTAATTTTCAACATGACAAACTTGATGAACTTAATTGAACAGGCATGGCATATCTCTATATCCTCCTGCCATTGTTTGTTCATGTTTGGCCCAGATAATTTGAAGTAGTATATTTCACATTCCTGTGATTGCTCATTTCCATTTCCTGTAATTTCCTTTAATCAGTCTTCCCTGACACATATTTGTTACAAAAATATTGCCCACCATTTGTCTTCACTATCACAGAATCCTAGAATTGTCTTGGCTGGAAGGGACCCTTTTGATCATCACGTCCAACCATCACCCTAACCTGCCAACCACCACTAAACCACATCCTTCAGCTCCACATCTAACCGTCTTTTAAATACCTCCAGGGATGGGGACTCCATGGGCAGCCTATTCCAATGCCCAACAACCCTCTCCAGGAAGTTTTTCCTAATATCCGATCTAAACCTCCTCTGATGTAACTTGACACTATTTCCTCTTGTCCTATCACTTGTCACAAAGGAGAAAAGGTCATCCCCTGCCTCTCCACACCCTCCTTTCAGGTAGTTATAGAGACCAATTAGGTCTCCCCTCAACCTTCTCTTCTGCAGACTGAACAACCCCAGTTCTCTCAGCTGCTCTTCTAGCTCTCTCCAGTCCCCTCACCAGCCTTGTCGCCTTTCTCTGGACACACTGCAGCTCCTCAATGTCTTTTCTGTAGTGAGGGGCCCAGAACTGAAGGCAGTGCTCAAAGTGGGGCCTCACCAGCACTGAGTACAGGGGAACAGTGACTTTCCTAGTCATACTCACCACACTGTTGCCATTGGCCTTCTTGTCCACCTGGGCACACTGCTGAGCACGCTGCTGGCTCATGTTCAGCCAGCTGTCAGGTAACACCCCCAAGTCCTTCTGTGCCAGGCAGCCTTCCAGCCACTGTTCCCCAAGTCTGTAGCTTTGGGTCTGTCCTCTAGATACAGCATTATGTGCTTAAAAGACTTCATGTGTGTTCATGTCTCGCTTCTTCTCTGGTTGTACAAGGCCAACAATGCTGTGGAAGTCTGCTGTAGACCTCACAACCCAATGTTCTATAAACACCTGGGTGAAATCTCATAGTTGTTTGCCTTTGATCTTGTGGGGGGCTTCAACTTCCATGTACTGGAATTAAAACAAAGCAGAGAGGGAACAGAGGTTGCTGGAACGAAGAAGATAACTTCCTGACACTGCTGGTGAGCGAACCAACCAGCTCTTTGTGAACAGGGAAGGGCTGGTAGGAAATGTAACAGTTGGAAGCTGTCTTGGGCACAGAGACCAGGAAATGACAGAGTTCTCTTTCTTAGAAATATACCAGGAGGTGGAGCAGCAAATCTGCCATCCTAGACTTCTGCAGGGCAGATTTTAACATGTTTCAGTAGCCTGATTGCCAGGATCCCTTGGGAACTGGTTATGAAGGTTATAGGAGTGTAGGAAGGCTGGATGCTCTTCAAGAAGGAAGGCGAGACAGCAGCACAGAGGAAGTGGCTGAATGGGGAGCTTTGGCTAGCACTCAGATAAAGATAGCTTATGGCCTTTGGAGGATTGGACAGGTCACATAATCACAGGTCTATAATCACAGTGATTATAGAAATGTTTGTTAGGTTATACAAGGAGCGAATGAGAAGGTCCAAAGCCTAGCTAGAAAATCTGGCCTCCATGGTAAAGGACAACAACAAAAGTTCATATAAATATATCAAAACAAAACAAAAAAAAGACCAGGGGGACCCTCCTTCCCCTATGAGATTCAGGAGGAAAAGGCTGAGGTGCTTATGACTTCTTTTTCTCAGTCTTTAATAGGACCAATTCTATAGAGGGAATCTGACTCCCTAAGCTAGGAGATGGGGACTGGGAGCAGAATTACTCCCCCAGTCCAGGAGAAGGTCAGTGACCTACCACACCACATGTAGATGGGCACAAATCTAAGGGTCTGGATGGGATGCACCCAAGGGTGCTGAAAGAGCTGGCGGGGGTGCTCACCAAGCCACTTCCCATCATCTGCAAGGAGGCTTGCAGTGAGGTGGGTGTTGGTCTCTTCTGACTAGTGACTAGTGGTAGGACAGGAGGAAATCAACTTGAGGCAAAAAGAACAGTGTGTTTAAGACAGCGTAATAATACACCAGCTCTTTCATGTAGCTCAGACGCTGCAGCAGACACCAACAGTAGTAGAGACAGTCAAATCAGATTCAGCAGAAATGTGCTTCTAAGGCTTCCGTTTCCAGAGCAAACCATCTTTCACAGCAGACTCACAGCTCATGTTTGATGATGTAGATTTGAGAGTAGTCTGTCTTTAGCAGAACAGTGCAGGCTGGACTTTCAGTATCCTGTCCCTTAATCAGGTTGTTTTGGGTGTGCTCGTTAACGCAGGTCTGTCTTTGTGTGTTTGCGTGCAGCTGTTTGCCAGTTGCCCTGCTTAAATGGTGGGAAGTGCATACGACCAAATCGGTGCTATTGTCCCTCATCATGGACTGGACATGACTGCTCTAGGTAAGTGTTGCTGAGTGCTTTCCCACTGCTGAGTAACACCCCCCTGAACTCTGAATCTGAAAAACATACAATTAATTTGGTGTGTTTTGAGCATCCCTAGATCACGTGAATCAGCAGCCTTTGGATGGCTTATGATTTATGGGATTTGGAAAGATCTTAGAGTGTCCTCTGCAAAATGATTGCCAAACTTCTAGAAAATTCAGGAAATGTTACGTTTACACATAACAGACAGATAAACCTGCAAGGTTTAGCTTTATGGTGTAATGGTGTAAACGAAAGTATTTGTTGAGATGCAAAATCAATGCTTTTCAGGGAGCCTGTTGTGCATAAATGTTCATTTCGAGCTGTAGACACCTCAGCTGGGTCCAGATTCAACACCAGTGTCATGAAACAGATGTTATAAATAATAGTCCTCCTTACACCCAGTGTTGAGTGGTATAATCCATTATTGAGCATCACACTGTGCCTCTGAGTGAAGTCCCACTTTAAATCACCTGGCACTGCATCAAGGGTATCCAGAGCCCCAAAGACTGGGCTTAGATGTGGTTCACATGTCCTCTTTTAGAGAGTTTTATCTTGTGTTTTGTTTTGCTGATTCATGTTTAATGGGGCCAGTAGCAGACTTAAGCTTTCAAATCAGTGAGCCCCATCACCGTGAAAGGCAGCATTTACAAATCTTAAGTGCAGCTTTGTTTTTTTAAACTTCACTTGTTATGTTTGGGTGTTTGGCTTTGAAGACAGTCTGAGCAGGAGTCAGTTTTTCTTTGGAAGGATGTTTTATTTTGTGCTGCAATTAAGATCCATTTAGCCTGAAGAGGGAAAGTGGGTGGAATGCTAATGATGTTGTTACAGTCTGGAATCAGATACAGTAACAAAACATGCAGCATGAGTTCTTCTACTCCCTTCATGGATTGATAGTGAGGGCCACAAAACAAAATATTTGCTAGCAAAAATATTTACACCTCAACTCCACAGGCTCCTACTGGAAATGTTGGTCATTATCCTGGAGAGCTAAATAACTAACAGCTGAATATTAATACTTTTCTCTGGGACACAGACAAGGCCTGCAAATTGAGCATTTTTCCTATTCTTCATTCTGGACAGGTAGTGACATGACATTCCTCCCTGTCTCTCTGATATACTGTTTATCTTAAAGCTACAGAAAAGATGTTTGTTTGAAAAACTACCTTGTTCAAAAAGAATAGTTTTCATTTGTCAGCTGTGATTATATATGCCCAAGTGAAGCAGCTAAAATACACTACCAACAAACAGTATCCAGATCTTTAGACTGAAAGCTGCACATCTGAAGTGTGATAGTATTTCCACTTAGGATATTGAAGGAGAGAAGCCCAAATCCAGTGGGCAGCCAAAACTTAGGGAGTTTATAGCAAATTTGCAGGCTATTACCACACTGAACTGCTTTTTCTGTGTGTGTGTCCAAGTCAGCTCTGCTCTGTGCAGCATTGTGAAGTCTGAGAGAAGGTGGGTCAATAGCCCTAGCCATCTAGCATCTTGTTTCTTCAAGAGCTGTTTCAGAAGAAGTTTCCCACACAGAACTAGTGGAGTGGAGAGGACAGAAACAAGCACTGAGATCTATTTCATATTTTGTTAAGCTTTGGCTTCCACCACTGGTGGCTTTTTAGAGGATATGATACTGTTCCGAGGACTCAAAAAAATAAGGCAGAACAGGAGTAAAGGCCAAGACAGCAAAGATCTGCTCCTGTAGGTTCAGTAAGTGTGATTTAGAAGGGGAAGCTGAAAGGTCCAAAAGCTTTTATCTGCACCCAGGGCAAGATGAGTTCCAAATTGCTCTGTTGTAACTCGTGATTTAAGTGCAGATATCTCTGTTCCCTGTGCCCACCCTCTTCCTCTTTCAGTATGCCGTTTTGTGCTGTGGTACTCTAATCCCTGTGTGCATCATCCTCGCTTGCCTCACTCTTGACTGTTTGGTATCTTCAGTACAGCACTGATCTCACTTTGTTTGGGTTTTTTGACACAGGAAACGGAAGGCTGGATTCTATCCCTTTTAACATCAGAGCACCAGGTCTACATTCAGATATCTTTCTTCAGCCTAGGCACCAGGGCTCGGATCTAAAGCATTGTAAATCAAATCCATTGCTTCCCTACCTGCCCCACACCCCCAGCTCCATTGTTTTGTATTTTGTTTTGAGATACATTTTTACTATACCTTTCAATTTTTAAAGAAATTCTCAGTATTTTTCATTTACAGAAGTATTATCAAATATATGCTGCTACACACACAGACCATACAAATGTAAAGATTCCTACCATCCACTGAGGATATGGTTGTGTACAGTGAAGTCCCTTCCAGTTCCTTACATACTGTAAGCTAATTAAACCATACTATACTGCTACATTACCGTAACATAATACTGTATATTAAACAGAATGTGGCAATTCTGCTTACCATCTGCGAAAGCATACTGCTGTCCAGCAACAAAACAGTGAAGAATGGTTAAGCAAGGCTTACTGAGCTGCTGAACTTCGCATTGGACCTGTTCCTCAACTCACACTAATGTAAATTTGAAGTACATGTGATAAAGTCCATGTTGTAATCACAGTTTCTGGTGGTCATAAGAAGATTCTGTAATGTATATTATGTGACTTTAACGTAACTGGAGAGTGACTTAAAGGAAGGCATCAGCAAAACTTTTGCCTGAGATTTATTGGTTAAAAAATGGTCAGAAATGTAAAAGTATGATGGAATATCATATCATTCAGAGGAAGATGAACTAAGTCTAGCCAAGAGGAGCCTTTCAGGCTTTTTGACTTACAGGCAGTTCCAGTGTAGCTCTAAAGCTGGATAATCCAGGATCCAGCAGTGGGAAGCAGGTGGACCACTGAAACTTCTCCCACTAGCTTTGGGAGTCACCACTCACTTGTAACCACCGTGTGTTTCCTGTGTAAATCATGAAATATATACCTGGCAGCCATCTGCTAGGTGACTGCTTATGATATATGGGGATTTGGGTCCCAAAGTTTGACTGCCCCTCAGGTGGAGAGAGAAGGTGTCAGTTTTGTTTACAGGTGAAACTTTGCTATTTGCTTACAGAAAGGGTGTGTTTATGTTGTGCAAAGTCCTTGGCAAACTGGAAAAGGTCTCTTTTCGATACAAAACCAAGCAGAAATGCTCAGTGGAATGAGAAATAACGAAGAGCACACCTACTGCCAGATTTCTCTTTCTCACACTGTTGATTCCATTGCATCTGAGGATAACACACACCTGAATGCCATTGTTAAGTCACGCTCTAATGGATTGAGATTCTAAGATTTACCTATGGTTAAGTAGGGTGGTGGAATTACAAGGTGGAACTCACATGCGTTTTTGAGGTCAAATGTTTGGTAATTGTTGTCAGTTAGCAAAAAGTATGAAAGGTGTTAGAGTGAGAACCTGAGAGTCATTGATCAGAAGCTCCGTTTTCCCTGCTAATAATAGAAAAGTGTGACTTGCAGTCAGCACTGGGAAAGAAGGAGAAATAAATTTTACCTTCAGTAGCGTTCTTGTTTAGTTACCCTCTGAATTAAGAGTGTGCACACCCTGCCCCACCCCTCCCCCCTCTTTAGGTTTACCTTTCCTTTATGAACACGTGAACTTGGACACAGGAAAGGGATATGACACCAAAATGAGCTCACAGTTACAGTAATGGGGCACTAGTAAATACTGACACATAACTGATGGCTGTTAGCCCAAAACCAGAAATGGGGAAGAAAGAAACAAGCAAAGTTGTGAGCCAGTAAGAGCTTTCAGCCAATTAAAATAAAAACAGGTGTAAAAAATAGGAGTCATTAGGGGATCAGATTAATGTGAATGTAGATTCCTTCCCGGTGGGAGCTGCAACCAGCTGAAGAGCTTGTCATTTCAGCTCCCACAACCTTCTTTTTCTATTGGACTCTGCTAGCACATAGCAACAATCTTCTGTCTCCCAGCTCCATGGCCATCGATGTTTACAGCTTTGACTGAAGTTAGTGTTCAGTAAATAACGTCCACATTTCAACCCTTAGTCGCCACCATTTGTAGGCACTTCATTCCTTGACCTCCTTGCTGCCTTAACAGCATATGAATGGAAGCTGCAGTGAGCAACACAGGACTTTTCAAGGGAGAGAGTGCCTGGGTGAGAAAAGCAGATCTTCATGTCACTCTCATGTTTTGGTCCCTTTTCCAGTGTGCTTCTCTAGTGTGTGCCCTGACTCTGCCCTGGTGGTCACCAGAGTAGTATGGGAGTGGTGAGGGTGGTGCTTACAGCTGGCAGGGCGTTTTTGGAGACTTCAGGGCTGCAGGGTGGCTATTGGCAGTCCAGATTCACATTAGTGACTATAACATGGAGTCCCAGGATCAACCCGGTCAACACGTTTTGTAAGATGTGTTGGTAGGACAGAGTAGCTGAAACTAGAGGCTCTTGTATTAGTGCTGTTGATGATGTTCTGATCATTACTGGAACGCTTTCCCATCCCTACCCGGTACTGTATTGTCATTTATGTCACTGCTTGTTGTGTGTTTTAAACGACTTATGTGTGATGCACTTTACACTGTAAATAAAGTTGCACCCTGTTTAGTACCCATATAGAGGTGACACTGCACTCTTTCCTTAATGCCTCACAACAGAATTACTGACCTACCTTTTGAGACCTGCCGGCAGAGCCCAAGTATTAGGGAAATGTCAAGGGAAAAGACAAAATAACTGCCGGTAATCTTAAAGGATGTGCTGGATTGTTCCAGGTTTGATCTTCAAATAAGAATGGCAGGTGGTACCTGATTTTTCAAATCCTTTCTGCATATTTTAAAACCTATAAGGGCCTTATGACTGACATAAACAGATGCATTAAAAACTACTTTGTTTGCTGGAGATACAACTTGGTTTATTCTGCATCAATACAGGGATTTTTAAAGCTACAGAGACACCCATATTCAAAGACAGTTGAGTTGTTTGGAGTCTCCTTCTCTGGA
>VXBZ01005676.1:42265-54731 GCA_013399135.1 Heliornis fulica | reverse complement strand
TGGGACCCACTGGTGGCCCTGGGATGCTGGCTTCGATGCTGGGAGGGATGTGGGTGGCTGATCTGATGACTCTGGGGGAGCATCCTCCCAGGGCAGGAGGTTTGGGAGGACAAATGGCCCCGTGGGCTGGAGACATCCCTGGTACCCACAGCCCAGGCTCTGCAGAGGGGTTTGTGGCTACACAGGGTTATTTTTTTTTTGTAGTTTTTTTCCCCTTAGTTCTGCTGCAGCCAGGAGAAAGCAATTCAAATGCAGGTGCTGCAAGCAATGCAGGCGTGAGGCTGCTGCCGGGATGCCCCCGCTGCAGGTACCCTGCACTGGCTCTGCAGCGAGACGGGTGGTGGGGAAACCCCCCCCAGCTCACTAACCCTTCCCCCATCACTGGGGGTCCTGATGAAATCACACCATGGTGCCTCCAGCTCTCAGTCACCTGGTGTAAAAGCCCTGGTTTTTCCTCCAGAAGGGGTTATGGGATGGAACAGTTCATCCCTGCGATGCTGGTTGGCACCAGCTTGGGCTCTGCCAGCCGTGCACTGAGCAGGGGAGGTGGGTGGAGAGGTAAAACACCCCCAGAAAATGGGAATAAATTAGCAGTCAGGCTCTGAGTCTTACATCAGTTGGGTTTTCCAGTGAAAACTGTCAGTCCTGCCTGAAGGAGAAGGGTTTGGAGAGGTCCCTCTTGAAACTGAGCAGACAGGACACCGGGTCCTGCTGCCACCTCCCCCTCCAGCACCGCTCCAGGTTTCCTTTTGGAAAAGCTTCATTAAACCACAGGGAAAAGGAGGAGTTTGGTTCCCGAGGGAATTGGGTTTGGAGGGGGATGGGGAGACCCGCTGGATTTCTGGGGGAAGGTTTCGCCATTTGTCGACTTAACTCTGAAAGGGAAACATCCTCCTTCCTCCCAAAGGCTCATAATTAATGTGAGGTCAGGTATCTCGTTAATTACATCTGCACCGAGTGCAGCTGCTTTGCCCTCCTGGGAGGGTGGTGGCTGTCGGCTCCCGCGCCTCGTGCGTGATACCGAGGCAGCGACAAAGGTGACATTCCCATCCCTCTCCCCGCTCCTCCTAAAGCCAAAACTGAAGCTCTTCCCATGTCATTCTGAAAGGTTTTGGGTGGTTTTTTTCCTCCCCTTACAGCCTGGCTGAAAGCCCCAGGTTGGCACTGGCAGGACGAGCCAGGTCATTGACCTGCCCAGCGTGCGGGGTCGACGTGCCCAGACTCGCTCCGCGCCGTCCCCTCGGCAGCCGGCGATGACCGACGCGGTGGTGGGCGGCAGCTCTGACCGGTGGATGTGCCCCAGCGACAGGACCATGTCTCTCCGGGCCAGGTGAGGGGGCTGGAGGCACAGGGATGTCACCAGGGTGGGAGGGAGGAGAATCCCCCTGAGGGTGGGAGGTGTTGTGGGTGCAGCCGTGCCGGTTCTGCCTCCGGGAACGTTGGGATTGCAGGGGTTGGATGGGGACACTTTGCCACGTTGCCCCCTGGCCTCCCACCCTGAGAAAGGTGTTGGGGGTGCACATAGACCCTGTGCTGATGAGCAGCCCCGTCTGTCTGTCCCACCACCCTCCGGCGCAGCCGCCGTGCGGGGTGACACCGCATCCCGACGCGTCTTCAACCATGGCCGGGTGGTGGTGGCAGCACCCACGGATGGGTGCTGGTTTTGGGTGCCCACACACGGGGCTGAGTGAAACTCTGTGCTGCTTTGGGGGAGCAGGGGGGGCTGTGGGGAGGGATGGGCTGTCAGGGGCTGTCACCCTGCATCGAGGGAGTGCTGGGGCTGAGCTGGCCTCACCCTTCTCCCACCTAACCCATGTCCCCTCTCTTTCCCCATCATCCCCCCACCAGCAGCGAGAAGGAGCAGTAAGTATCTCACTCTTCCTCTTTTTTGCCATGTTGCTCATTGCTCCTGACTCCACCAGTCTTGAGAGAGCAGGAAAATCCTCTCCCTGGGTGCAAGAAAAAATCAATTAAGTGGGTGAAGCGTCACACAAGGCTCTGATGAAGTTTAATTCTCCAGGGGTCTGCTCAGCCCTCGGGGTAAAAGCCCCAGGAAAGGTCTTTGGAAGAGCAGAAGGATGAGGGGAGGATGATGATGATGATGATGATGATGATGATCTGCCTGTCATCCTTCATTAGTGCTGCCCCTCTGCCACCCATTAATTTGCATGCTGTGCAAAAGGGTCTTTGGAAATAGTGTTGGGGAGGAAAAACTCCCACCCTGGGGGAAGTGTACCCCAAAAAATGCCACAGCCCCTGGCCTGGTGCCGCAGCTCACGGGCAGACCCGACGCTGCGTGTCGGCGAGCGGGGTGTTACATCACCGCGTGACCCGGGGTGAGGCAACGGGAACCAGTTTTGAAGAGGAAACTGGTTTTCCCCCAGTAAAACCCCACCACGATGGAGATAAGAGCTGGGGGTGGGGGCTGTTTGCAGGCTCCCTGCTAGAGGAGAGCTCAGAGGAGGGGGAGGTGTCGTACCCCTTCATCCCTGGGCTTGGGAATGGTGCCTGGTTCCTGATCTGTGGATGAAGCCCCCTCCCACTGCTCCCCCCCCCATCCCCACAGGCTCCCCAGCGGCTGGGCAGCGCGGGGCGGCCAACCCGACCGGCAGCGCAAGGGTGAGGAGCTGACGGACGAGGAGAAGGAGATCATCAACCGGGTCATCGCCCGGGCCGAGAAGATGGAGGAGATGGAGCAGGAGCGCATCGGGTAAGGCGGCGGTGGCGCTGGCGGGACGGGAGGGACCCCGCGCCTTGCCGGTGCGATGGGGACATCGCTTGGCCGCTCTCCTGGGTGGCAGCTGCTGCAGTGCAGTGTTTCTCCTGAGAGGGATCTCTTGGAACTGCCTTGGTCCTCAGCCAGGAGGAACCTGTGAGCACAGGGGAGGGAGCTGCTCAGCGTGTTGCGCCGTTCTGGACCAACGATTTAGTCACCTTGATTAGTGTTATTATTTTTTATCTTTTTGGGTTTTTTTTTGAGGGGGGAGGGTCTGGAAGGGATCCTTAGTAACATCTCAGGTTGGGGAGTGATGCTGCTGCTGCTTGCCCAGTCCAGAGCCTAAGGTCCCATGAGCGTGGACAGAGGCACAGCTCACCCAAAAGCCCTTTGTCTTGTTTTGGGAACACATCTGGATCCATCACCTGCCTCCAGCTGTGTGTCCTGGCAGTTAATCCTTCTTGTCACCAAGAAACAAGCTGCGTGGGTCTGAGTGGTGCCCACTGGCTGCATGCTGGGATGCCTCAGCCCCATCCATGGTGGGGTACCCAGAGATGCCCATCCTCAGGGCTGGCCATGTGCTGGGATGCCCCAGCCCCATCCATGGTGGGGTACCCACCATCGCTGGTGGGTGCTGCAGGTGTCCCCAGTGCTGATGCAGAGGGCAAGAAGCGCCTGTGTTTGCTTTCACCACATCTCTGGCCTCCCTGGGCAAAGGTGCTGGGTGATAATTGGGTATCCCACTGTGCTGGGGATGGTTTTCCAGAGGGGATCTCCATAATCCCATTTGTCCACCATCATGCTCCTCTCTCACTACAGAGGAGTGTTTTAGTCTCGATGAGCCTAAACATCGACTCCTTCACTGGTTTGGGGGTTTTTATTCCTCACAGGGAAAACACTCATATCTAGGGCCATTCCTGTGCTCTCCACTGCCTGGAGAACCTCAAAGACCCCCTTGTGTAGCTCAGGCTCAGCAAACCCTCAGTGAACCACAGAGGGGACCTGCCTGTGCCTGACCACCCTCATACCCAACCGCTCAATAACCCTGAAACACCGAGTGTCCCCTTGGCCCTGTGGGCTCAGGCTGCTCTCGCTGCAGCATGTTGTCCTCAGGTGCCTCCTAAGAGATTGATTTATTTACTGGGTTTAGACACAACTTTGTTAGGAGCAGGTCCACACAGAGCTTAGCTCTCCCCTCAGGCTGCTTGTGCACCCTGTGGGTGCTGCTGCCCAATGTTGGAGGGGGTCTCCACTGCCAACATCGCCTTGTGCAACGCACAGCACTTTCCTCTGCTGGCTTTTGGGCAGAAACCAGATGGAAAGAGTGATGAATGGCAGTGATTCATTGGAGAAAAGTGCTTGCAAACAGCCTCCCCCCAGCTTTGGCCAACAGCAGGAATTACTCTCCAACACGATGCTCTCCGGGTCCCACTTAAATCGACTTTAGCAGTGGGGGGGTTTTAGGGTGGTTTCCTGGGGTGTTTGAGGGGGTGGGATGGTGGTTTGCATTGTGCATCACCACAGTGGTTTGCAAACCTGCAGGAAAATCTCCCTTTTACCTCTTCCCACGTCGGAGGAGGATTTTCTCCTCCTCATTCATGAAAAGCCGGGCGGAGGATGCGGCGCCGGCAGTGGCGCGAGGGGAGGTGGCGGATGTGCACTCGCAGCGGATTTGCCTCTTGCGTGTGGGTGTAGCGGGAGCTCTGCCAGCTCCTTTGTGTCTGTTGGCTTCCACAACAAGAGCTGTAGGATGTGCAGCTACAGGGATATGGGCCAGTGTCTGTATCAGCCTCGTACAGCATCACCCGCTCTGGCCTTATCTGGAAGAGCTCCTTAGCCTACAAAATAATCCGGCTGTGCCAGGCTGGCCCCTGGCAGAGGTGCAGCGGTTGTGGTGGTGGCCCTCAGTTGAGCAGGATGCTCTGGGGAGGTGCCCCTGGAAAACCATGTTTTCAGGGTTTTTTTCCATTCCCCTAAGTGGGGAGGAAAAGAAATAAATAAATTTAAAAAGTAAGATGCATTAAATCCCTGGGTTTGGTGAACTTCATCTTACTGGAAGGGAATGTGCCTCCCACAGGGGGGTTGTGTGGCGAATACCTGGGGTTTCCTTAGCAAGTGGGAGTGTTTGAGGGGGAGGATTTGAGTTTCACAGGCAATACCTGAGCAGTCATGAAGCCTACAGCTGGTGCTGGATGCAAAGGGACCTCCTGTCACCTTGAAGACCCTCCTTAAAGCGTCCATCCAACTTCTCCTTCCCTCTCATGTCCCCTGGCCCACAAACCCCTTGCCTCGGCCAGCCAGGCCAGGGTGGGAACAAATCAATGCTGCTTGTTGAGATGTTTGTGGAATCAGACTTTGTGTCAAATCCAGCTCCAATTAATCTAGCAAAGGAGTATTTTTAGCATGGGGGCGGTCGGAGGCCCGGGGGATACGTGATCAGGATGCTGACGAGGATTGTAGGACAGGGACACTTTGTGTTGTGGGGGGTTTTTCTTGGTGTTTTTTTTTGGGGGGGGTTCTTTTTTTTTCTCCTTTTGGCTGGGTCATTGTCTCATAGCAGGGAGAAGGATAATCTGAGCTGAAATCATCTTAAGCAGCGATGCAGCGGAAGCGCGTTGGGCGTGAGTTGATGAAGGTCTCTACAGCTGCTGGGGATTAGGCTGATCCAGTTCAGGGGCTGAAAGCTGGCAGGCAAAAGGCTCAGAGGGCGAAGCAGACCTGTGGCAGGGATGAATCTGTTCTCATAGAATCATAGAATCATAGAATTTTAAGGCTGGAAATGACCCCTAAGATCATCCAGTCCAACCATTAACCTACCGCCACCAAGTCTACCCTTAGACCATGTCCTCAAGCACCGCATCTCCCCGTCTGTTAAACCCCTCCAGGGATGGGGACTCAACCACCTCCCTGGGTAGACTGTTCCAGTGCTCATCCCTCCTCCCTCTCTGCTTGGCTTGGGCTCTTGCCTGGGGGGTCCCTGTGGCAGCCCGGTGCTGTCTCCTGGTGCGGTGGTGACGTTGATGTCCACGAGGAGCTGACGCGGGAGCACCCGCAGGCACTAATTGGCTGTTATACACCTATAATTAGGTGCCATCAATAACCCTCTGAGCCTGCTCTGCTGCCTAATGAGCTCTGTCCTGCTCTCAGCATTGAGGGAAACATCTTCAACCACCCAGAGTTAGAAACTGCCGTTTCCAAGGGGCACCTTGTGGCACGGAGCTGCTTCTCCCAGGGGCGGTTGTGACGCATCGCTCCGGATCTGGCCGTGCCCCTTGCCTGGGCACAGCCATTCCCTTCCCTCCTGTCCCTTCTACAAGGGCAATGGGTTGACCATCTCCTCGCAGGTCACAGACTCTCTCACCTTTCCTCCAAGAGGACCAGCTATCGAGCAGGATCTCGTTTTAATTTGGCTGCTTATTGCTGGGCTGCCACGCGCGTAACGCTGGAGCAGATGGCTGAAGTCGCAGGGGATTAAGTCATTAACCTCGGTGGCAGGCAGCAGAGATGCTCTCTGGGGACCACGGTCTCGTATTCTCTTCCTCATGTTCAGGCAACACAAAAATAAAAACAGGAGCTGGGAAGAGCAGGGTGTCTGTTGGGATGGACAGGAACGTGCCTGGAGATGCTGGCTGCTCGCAGAGGTGAGGTTAATTCATGGCCATTAATTCACAGCTCATGTGCTGCTTGAATGTTTCTGGGGTTTGTGGGATTTTTTTTCCCCAAAACAAAAAAAAATCCCTCTCCTCTTATTTTTGAGACTGGGATGAACCTACAAGCTGCCTCCTGTCACACATCACAGGAGGCAACATCATAGTGATGCCTTAGCATGAAGCAGGGCACTGAAATGCACAGATTTCCCCCAGCCTCCCCGGGCATCTTCTCTCTGTAGAAGCTTGGAAAAGTTGACCTGTGAAAGCTCTGATGATGCTTTTACCTTTAGTTACCTGTGCCCTTGTCAGGGAAGAAAGTAGCTTCTAATTTTTCATCCTGATTTTAATTATGTTTTCATTAAATTATAGCTCGGCTTCTTGCCTTTTATACCATTAAAATTAGCCTTAATTTAATATCCAGCTGTTTAAGGCACTTGATTTCCCCACGGAGGCGAGTCAGTGCTTAATTCTGGAGGCACTCTGTGCCCTCCTTTGTGTTGTGTGTGGATTTCTTTTTGCTGTTCTGCAAGGTTTGGGTGTGGGGTCAGGGAGTATCCAGCTCGTAGTGCTCCAGGTCTGGTCCTTCCTCCCAGGTTGGGTCCCATCCTCCTCCTGCCCCAGTGCAGCATCTCACTGTCCACTGCGTTGAGCATCCTCCCTGGCACAGTTTCACACCCACCTGGCTCACCTTTAGCTGGGTGTTTCTGCAGAGCAGCAATGAGTATTTACACCCCCACACTCCTGTGAATAACAGCCCAGCTGTTATGTCCCATTTCCCAAGATCATCAGTGCTTCATGCCCATCACCCTCTGTCCCTCTCTGGGCTGCTCTCAGCCAAGAGAAAGTGCTGATACCTCAGCACTGTGATCTACCTGCCATGGGTCCGGCCCAAGGGGGTCCCTCAGCCCAGTGAGCCCCTCTTGCTGCATCCCTGTGGTACCCTCTGCCTGCCTGGACCCAGGGGTGATGCTTGGTGGGTGTTTGCAGTTTGCCTGTGATCCCAAACCCTTTCCCTGCAGCACCTGGGCTCCTGCCCTCACTCCCCGGGGCCACTTGCCTTCCCCTCCCGAGCTATAGGGATGGGGCCAGGCAGACAGTGTGTTACAGTATATCATTATATAATGTACCATACTGTATCTCATCATCAGAGGACTGTTTTATTGCTGCTATCATCTCAGGTGCATGCTGAGCCTTTCAGATGTAGTGCATTGCCCCGTTCCTGCTTCCATCAGTGACTAATACGCATTTCTTTGGCAGATGCCGGATGCTCTCCAGCTCCTCAGGGCTGTCTCCAGGAGCAGGGATGCTTCTGGGTGCCAGGCATAGCCAGCTCCCTGCTGCTGGCATCAATTACTCCTCTCTTGGGGTTTTTTTTTCCCTCCTACTTTAACAAATTGCAGCATATTTCCTGCTCTTTGAAGTTAGAGAGGCCGGAGGGATGGGCACTTTGAAGTGCTAAGGAAGATGTTGCTGGAAGACCTAGAGGTGCTCAAGGAGGGAGTGGATGCTACTTCATGGGAGATAGAAATGAGAACAAGAGATACCCAGGGGAGGGGGAGAGAAAAGCTCCTGGGAAGGCAGAAGGTTTGTGGCTGACTGTTGCCCTGGTGAGAGCAGGGCATCCCTCCCAGGTGGGAGAACAGCACCTCGCTTGGGTGGTGCTGGATGGAGCTGAAGGGAAACCTGGGTTCTCCATTCCCATTTATCAGCTTAATCAGGAGCTTTTCAGCCCCTGGGGCTGGGTGCTGTTCCCCCTTCCCTGGGTCCTGGCTGCTTTCTGCCAGGACTTTTCATTTCAAATTTATACAATCCTCTTGCAGCAATGTTGGAACCTGGAAAAAAACCCAACATCAAACCACCCCAAATTTTCTCCATCTCAATGTTTTAATTAGGCAAACGTGCTTCTCTTGGCTCTGGTGCCACAGGTCTGTGTGCTGGCTGCTGAGATTCCCCCCTCCAAAAAAAAAAAAACCCCTCTCAAGGAGCAGCTTCTGGGAAATGAGAGACTGGGAAAGATTCTGCAGCTAAATAATGAATCTCATGAAATGCAAAAGCTTTTTTTCCCCCCCTTCTTTCCCCCCTTCCCTGCTTTGATTGTGCCATTTGTTCTAGTTTCTATAAGCAGTTTGGTTGGGCTTGCAGATTTCCAACTGGAAGCTGCTGCTCTGGGAGCAGAGCTCTTGCAGTGATGGGAGGGGGAGTCGTGGAAGATTTGGGCTCCTACACACGTGTCACTGCTGGAAAAATAAAGGGTTTTGCCCCCCAACTGTTTCCCCTGAGGATCTGAGGTGGGAGTGTGGAGCTGTGGCAGGAGCTGGATGTCCTCAGCTGTTGCTGTTGGGGTCTCTTTGTGGGGACACCACGTTGAGTGCGGTGAGACGTGGGCTGGCAGCAGCTGTGGTGCCATTCATTTGTTTGTAATGAAGAAGTGTTTAAGGGACAGCTAATTCCCATGTTTTAATTGGAGTAGTGCTTGTTGATGGCCAGGTGTTTATGGGATGCTGCTGCTCTTGTGAAATCTGAGGGACCTTGGTGTCTGCAGTGGGGTGTGTCAGCCATGGGGTGAATCATCTGCAGGGTATATCAGCCACGGGGTGTGTTGTCCATGGGGCTCAGGAAGCACTGAGGATGGATGAAGGCTCCATCAGATTGCTCCATAGGAAGGAATCACCTCATCCATGAGGCAGCAAGCTGGGAGCAGGGACCGACAGCCGCACGCCCCGGGAGTGACGGAGCTCGGCGAGCACACAGCTTCCAGGCACAGAGCCAGGGAAGGTGTTGGAGGATGCTGCAGCCTGGGGTGGTGGTGTTTTTCCAAACACAACCTCGTTGCAGGTGGAGAACTGGAATTGCTATATCTGGAGAGCGTGGTCGTGTCACCAACAGAACTTCAGGTGATGGAGGTGGGAGGAACTTGGTGAGCTCAGCTGCTCGCTCCATAGCTGTGGTTGCTCCCGGCTTTCCTGGCTGGGAATGAACCATCCAGGTAGATGTGGGTCCTCCCCATCACCCCCTGCCTTGGTGCTCAGCACCCTGGAGCTGGGGAGATCGTGTGGGGTGGGTGGGGAATTCTCAGGTGGGTGTTAATGCCGCAGAGCCGAGATCACACGCGCTGAGTCATGGAGCCGCGCGCTCCCTTTGGGCTCCGCTCGGGGGCTGGTGAGATGCTCTGAGATGCTCCTGAGTTTCCAGTGGGGCCTTTCATGAACCCAAATGAGCTGCATGTTCCACTGTGCTTCAATTCCTTTGTCCCCTGGTCGTGATTCCGCTACCAAACCCTCGTGTACAATAACCGCCGCTGCGCTCCCACCTCCACCAGCCACCCTGCGCCTGACCCCGGAGGTCCCCGATGCTGAGGGGACCTTGGCTACAGTTTAGGAGCAATTTGGCAGCTGAACTGATGTAAATCCGAAGCTGTTTGCCAGACATGTGGTAAAATGTCCTTTAAATGGTGGGTTGGGGTTTTTTTTTCTGGCTCTGCTGGATTTGGGTCAGGCTGCCATGGGAGTGGGGGGCTGCTGCTCTCTCCGATGGGCTTGGGTCTCCTCCTCCCTTTCTTCATTCCTCCTCCTTCCTTGCTGAATGGCATAAATAATGCATCCCTTCTCCCTTCTGGTGCTATTTTTAGGGCCAGGATTCTGGGTTAACTGAGCGTAGGACTCGCCGCCAGCTCGCGGGGGCTCGGCAGGCAGCTCGCGCCGGCTTCGCAAACGGCTCTTGCCAACGCTTCCTTTTTTTATTTATTTATCTTCCCCCCAGAAATTGGGTTTATTGTTTTTTATTAACCTTTGCAGTGAACAGGTGTGTGTGTTGTTACAGCCTGCTCTCCAGTGGGCTTTTTGCTTTGCACTCGTGGGGCTGTTTCCATGAAATAAATGGGGCGCTGCCTCTCCCTTCCTTAGAGATGAATTCCTGCAGTCCCCCTGCCAGACCCCTCCCGGGGTCTGCAGCTGCTGGGACTGGGTGGGAGGTTTCCCACTTGGGGAGGGGGTTGGGAAAAAGCTGCCTTGCTGATGCCAAACCACTTTGTGCAACGGTGCTGATCTGGATGGAGCTTTTGCACTTGTGTGTGTGTGGAGCCAGGAGCTGTATCTGCTCCCTGGCAGCAGCAGTGGAAGTTAATAGTGGTTCAATATAAAGCTATAGGGGAATATAAGATATAACATATAGCATATAGCATATAACATATAAGATATAACATATAGCATATAACATATAACATATAGCATATAGCATTCAACATACAACACATAAAACACACATAACACACATAACATATATAGAATCATAGAATCATAGAATGATCAGAGTTGGAAGGGACTCCCAGAGGTCATCTAGTCCAACCCCCCTGCAAGAAGCAGGGACACCCCCAACTAGATCAGGTTGCTCAGGGCCTCATCCAACCTGGCCTTGAACGTCTCCAGGGATGGGGCATCCACCACCTCCCTGGGCAACCTGTTCCAGTGCTCCACCACTCTCACAGCAAAGAACTTTTTTCTAATATCCAATCTAAATGTCCCTCCCTCTATATATAACACCCTCCCTCTGTATATAACACATAACATACAACATTATACTAGGCTATATGATATATATTATACTATAATATCCTATAANCTTTCCCCTGTGTGCATCCCCGTGGCTGGAGGAGGAGAAGCTCTGCTGGCAGCCACACCGGGAACAGGAGCAGCTGTCCCGGGGGCAGCAGCCGCCCCCTGGGAGCGGGACACCCCCGTATCCCGGCCACACGGTGCCTGTCCTGAGAGCCCCTGTCCCCTCTCTGCCAGGCGACTCATGACCCGGCTGGAGGACATGCGCCGCAGCGTGCTGGGGGACGGGGTGAACCGCTGCATCCTCTGCGGGGAGCAGCTGGGACCGCGGGGATCCGCCTGCGTCGTCTGCGAGGACTGCAAGAAGGTGAGGTGTCCTCCTGCACCCCGCTCAGGGTGCAGCCCCCCACCCCGGACCCACACATCCCTCTCCCTGGGGCACCGCGGGGTCTCGGTGCGGTCGAATCCCCCAGCATCCCTCCGCATGTGGCACAGGGACATCCCCCAGTGGTCACGCTGGGAGGGCTCTCGTTAAGCTGGTGCTCCCGAGGGGTGGGTGCTGGTCTGGTGGCACCTTTTGGTGGTCACAGGGTACCCCAGAACCCCTCAGCTCTTCGGTTCCTCTGCAGAATGTCTGTACCAAGTGCGGGGTGGAGACCACCAACAGCCGGCCCCACGCCATCTGGCTCTGCAAGATCTGCAGCGAGCAGCGGGAGGTGAGTGTCCCTCCCTTGGGACCGCCCTGTGCACTGTCCCCACCCCAGAGCTCCGAGACCGGACCAGCTCCAGACTGGGTGATGCTCCAGGGACTCCCAGCCTGTCCCCCAGCACCATTAAACCTTGCCCAGCTACTTGAACCAGGATGATCTTGTTGAATCACAGGATGCTTTGGGTTGGAAGGGACCTCAAAGATCATCAAGCTCCAGCCCCCTGCCACGGGCAGGGACACCTTCACTAGCCCAGGTTGCCCAAAGCCCCATCCAACCTGGCCTTGAACACCTCCAGGGATGAGGTCTAAAGCTCTTCCAGTTTTCCAGAGCAAATATCCTTTTTTTTTTTTCCCCTTTTAAACCAAAATCTTGGGGTTGGAGATGCTGCTGTGGCCAGAGGTTGGCTCCCTGCCACCTGCAGAAGATGAGAAGTTAATTAATTAGCAGACCACTGGGGTCACTGTGGGTGGGAAGGAGGGAGGTATGGAGGCAGACTGGAGATGCAGGAGGATGAAGGCTCCCCAGACATGGAGCAGCAGTTACTAATTCACCATAAACCTGTATGGAAACAGGATCTAACAACAAATATCCCCTGGGATGTGTCTTTCCCCTGTGTGCATCCCTGTGGCTGCACCCCCAGGTGTGGAAGCGCTCCGGTGCCTGGTTCTTCAAGGGTTTGCCCAAGCAAGTGCTGCCCCAACCGATGCCTGTCAGCAAGAACAAGGGACCTCAGGCCACCAGCGAGGCCAGCCCGTCGGAGCCCCCCACCCAGGACCCCAAACTCCCCTCCCGCACGCCAGCCCGAGGTAGGTGACGGTGGGTGCTGACCCCCTCCCTCTG
>VXBZ01005675.1:227388-259885 GCA_013399135.1 Heliornis fulica | reverse complement strand
TGCGAGAAAAGTCGAAGGATTCTTGCAACATAACTGCATTAGGGAGTATCTTACCCCCTAGAAGTGTTGGGAAGGGCATATGAGAATTTACTGTCACGTGCAATTGGATCATAACTTTTTGTTCTCTTGTTTGTCCCTTCCTTTTCCATGCTGTATTATCTTTATAGCAGCAAACTGTTTTATTTTATCTATTATATATAGGAAATAATTTTTAATAATTTTCAACCCCATTATGTAGCTGAAATTAAACATATAGCAGTTTGAATTGGAATTTTAATTCTGATGGTAGAGGAATTTTCATCTAAATCAAGAGAATCATAATTATTCTTATTTAAGAATAATTTTTACTTTTCAGACCCTTACCTTGAGTAATTTATACAGTGCTGGCCACTATATCTTTGTAAAGGTTTAATTGCTCTTCAGGGGAGCAGTGTAGAGCAATTATACAAATGATACCAGATATCAGTGATTTAAGTTATGAGAAAAGGCTGAGAAAGTTGAGCATATTCTCAGTGGAAAAGATGATACTTCATGTAACCCAATTGAAGCTTTAAAAATTATGAAGAGGACTGATAAAATTGATCCAAGCAATCTCTTTACACTTGCAAGACCACAGAAGCTAGAAGACATGATCTAAAAATTAGAAAGTTTGAAAAAAAAGAAATGCTAAGGCAAAACTATTTTACACAGAAGGATTAGAAGTGTATGGAATAAATTACTATAAAGGGCCCCTGAAGCAAGAAGCATCATTGAATTCAAGAGGGAATGAGATGAATTTCTAAACAAAAGGAGCAGTTAGTTGGGTGGCAGAGAAAATAGTCAAATAGAAATAAGGAAGACCATAAGGAACAAGCAAGAGAGCAGAGGAGTATTTTCCTTTTATTTCTTTGATTCTTCTCTCTGGTACTGCTCTTTGGACACTGACGTACTGTTATCTACAGTCCTACTTCAGAGACGATTTATAACACTTAGTAGCCAGTTTATCTAATTAAGAGGTTCCTGGATTTTGGCCCACAGTCATCTTTCATCAAATCTTGAATAGGGACCAGATCAAAATCAAAAAGGAAAATAGTAGTACAAAGTGACCAGGCCTTTTCCCTCCCACAACTCCAGCTACTGCTGGCAAGCGCATGTTGTTGGAATACTCAGCATCTTGCTCCTGGATATCCATTTGCTTAGAAGCTGGAGTTTTCAGAGCTGGCTTTTGCTAATGGATGCAGAGGATGTAGTTATATGAAGATTTTCTCTACCGAGAAAGCCAATTTATGAAGTTCCAGCTTCCAACTGCAACTACTCATTCCAGTCCGCACACCATAATTTACTGTATTCCCAAGAAGCAGCACCAAAAGTTTGAGGTGCTTTTACATATTCTGACAATATATGTTGTTTTAATTTTCCTGTAACTACGCAAACCAACAAGGAACAGCAAGGGCTCTGAAGCTGTGCATACTCAGGAAGACAAGATTCCATTGATTTACTTTCAGACAGGTGTATTCAGAATGACAGCTTAATTACACAGGACTGAGTGGTTGAAAAGCCCACACGCACCTGAGAAAGCTGCTTAGGTTTCGTTGTTGGCTGATATCTATGTATATTTTGAAAACCTAATTATTTTTCAACAATATTAAATATATTTAAAGCTTAATCATTTCTCAGTTGCTCCATTCTCCTCCAGTCCCACCCCTCACCTGTTGTAGTTTTATATATTGGGCACGTTATCATCTCAAAAAACAGCATATGGACAATATTACATTGAAATCCTAGTCTTAGCCTAATTAATTGGCTTATAGCTTTCAATAAGTACTAAAAATAACAAAAAGCTTCGTTTATATGGGAAATAGTAATAATATCCTCTGTTTTGTTTTCTTGGGAAGTGGGGGACATTTGAAGGGATTGTGCAGTTTCTTTCAACTTAAACTTGATTTTTTTTTTTTCCATGAAGAAAATGTACTATTTTTTCCTCAGCATTTTAAACATTAATTTCTAAGGTATCAACGGCTAATTATTCAGCAGTTACTTTAATGTTTCAGATAGGGAATAAGTAGCCTTGGGGAGAACAGATCATGCTTTTAAAGTAAGTCTAGCTACAGTAAAGGATCATTACTAGAAGACATCCACTGCATATAGTGACTGCTATTTCTCTGTTCAAAGATGGAAGCAAATGGTAAAATTTAATCTCATTTAAAAAAAAAAAATCCCAACAAATCTAGATATTACCTAATAGCCCTATATCTGCAGCGGGGTGTCTGAAAGATGAGCTCTAGAAGATAGAAGAATTTACCACAGGACATTCTGGTCCCATCTCATGCTGGGCACAGTGGAAAGGAAAACTCATTTGCCCTCTACTACCCATTTCATACTTCAGACTCTTTCTGTAATGCCACCTTCTCTGGTCTGCAGTGAAACCCTAGTCTATGAGCTGGAAGTAACACTGTTTAGCCTCCTCAGTGAAGGTCCTTAAAGCTGACCAGTCACATCCCAGTGCTAGGGCTCCTCAGCCTTGTCTGCTGCAAGTTCTCCAGGGCCGTGAGTACCTGAGTTGATTGCAAGTAAAGAAGGAAATTGAAGTGATATATATCAAAGGAAAATTAACAGTCACATGCTTATATCTTTGTTGATATCCCTTAGCAACTCCCTCCCACAACAGTAAGCCAACCAAGTGGTTCTGAGCATAACATGCATCTGTTGCAAAACAGATTCTCGTTCTTAAATGAGAAGTAACACACACTTAAACTCTGTCCAACAGCAATCCTATCTGACTGCTTCTATATGACAACACATATGTCAACTGACAGAGACAGCAATACCCACTAGGAACTAGAAATATTCTATGCTACACTTGTGGTGGGTTCATCTCCTGTCTTCTCTGTGGCTCACTGTGATGTCTGCGATAAGAATGTGTGGGAGTTTGCAGAGTACAAAGACTGGTGGGATTGTGTTAGGAGACTGTGTCATACAGAAGCATCAAGATACATTGTGAACTTGGTTATATTATATTTTGTGAGAGCTCCCTGATCTGTGCTCTTCCCCAGATTGTGTTTGGAGATACCTGAGAAGATGCTAAGTGGTAAAGGTGAAAAAGTGTACAGGTCTCTGCTAACGGTCAACGCAGTGGGTGATGGTGAGCCACAACTTCAACCTGTGACCTTGATCTACTATTGGTGTTACTCCCATAAATCCTGGAATATTCCTGGTATTCTATTTTGATGTATGGTTTCCAACTTGCCTCAGCATCTAGCATTGGGGTCACCCATACACTTGTTTGAGATAATTTGGTTAACTATCTATAAAAAGTAGAAAGCATGATATGTTTTACTAATTAAATATGTTGGTGGTTCAGACTTCTAAAAAACATACCTGTTTTGTAGTGAAAATGTTACTTGCATTTACCCTACCAGTATAGACATAGTTTGGATAGGAAGTTCTAACTGAGGCAAAGTCTCTGTTCAGTGCTCTGATTATTGTAAACAGAAATCTGTCCAAATTTTGCCAGGAATATTTTAGGTCAGGGATGGACCCTGCTTTTTAATACTGTTATACTTTACAACATGCTAATATCTAAAGGGTAACAGATTCTGGCACTGGTGAAGACTCTCTTTGTTGGACTAGATTTTGCAGAGGAATAAAGGAGGACAGCAGGACCTCCGTAACCCTCCAGCAAACCTAAGGCAGCAGGAGCAGCCTCCAAGGGGTAAGCCAGGTAAGAGCAGGTCTTAGACCTGACATCAGGAAACAGGGTAAGACAGATCCCCTTGCTGCTCCTCAGCCAACTTGCCCAGAGTTGGGTAGATTCATAGATCTTGCCCTAAAAGTTGGGTAGTTGGCGTTTTTGGGTTTGGGGGATTTTTCTAGGTTTTGTTTTTTCCCTCTCCCTTTATAACCATTTATTATATTGTAGGTCTTTCCAGATCACCATAATTTAACCAGCAGAGTAGCATTCTAGTTTTAGGAGTCAACATATTGATGCATGTTAGTCTATTTCTCTTTAATTACCTGAGAAAGAGGAAAATAATAATACTATAAAAATAGAAGATGTTGAATTTTTAGGAGTAGTGCCTCTCCAACCTATTGTTAAGCAGCACATACAAGTGTTTTGTGTATGCTGAGATTAATTTTCAATACGCAGTTTCCCTTGGGATATTCATATTCTTCCAATCAGCATAGAACTGTCCATCAAAAATAACTTTATAAATATATATATACCCACACACCATACACCCACACACACACACTCACAATCAACTGCCACAAACTTTTTGGGGTTGCTTCTTTATAAAGCTGTAAATCTGAGTAACAATTTCTCTGCACAATGACCTGCTCAGGTAAGTAGGTGTTCATTTCAACAGACAATTGGAATAGAAGTACTTGTTGGCTTGTTTCTTTCTATTTTTTTTTTCCTTTTCCTTCCATTTTTGCAAACAGTTAAGTTAAAAATTCTCTTGACTGAGAGGTAGAAATTATTAATGCAGAGGGGGAAAAATCGTTTCATAAGAGAGTCCAGCCTATTTTGGTTTTCTTGCACAAACCATTTACTTCTAATTAGATAAGAGAACAAAAAAAAAAAATTCCAAAGGGAAAAATACATTTTTTCCCCACAAATTGCTTCCATCATTTCTGAACTCTGCTAAGCATTTTTAATAGATATGTGCCCTTAGCTCATCTTTTGCATGCTAACAATTTAATCTGAATACCAATATAGACACAAAATAAACGATTGTTTCCTGCCAGAGGTATCTGCAGAAGAAATCCTGGAGTAAAACATTGTCTTTGCAGCTCATTGTGTCTCTAATTAGACTGGAAGGAGGCAGAAGCTTGCTGGTGTCAGTCTGTGTTTAGCATGCCCTGGAGCTTCAAGCTCCTGTGGGTATCAAAGTGCACTAATTAAATGAGGGGTCCACAATACCGCACTAAACATCAGAGTGAGAGAAAGAGTCCAGTGTCCTCAGTGCCTTTGAGAATCCATGGCCCACGCTAATTACCCATTGTTGAATTGACTTCCCATTCTACAAGGAATGAATGGTGCCTTTCTCCCCCCCTTCCCCCGGCCTCCTCCCCCCCTTAGATTTTACCATCTTTGCTTTGGCCGCCTAATTAATCTTATGGAAATCTCCCGAAGCCAGATTCCAGCAAGGTTGCCCCGATGTTTATAATTTGATTTGTGATGATAAAAGTGAAGACACCCGGTGATGGAACAGTGTCATTTTCAACACTCTTGAGAATCGAAGAGGCTATCAATCTTTCCCACGTGCATGGCAAACTGATATCCTAGAAAATTAACTTCAATTAATAACAGAAATCCCCAGACGCTCAGGGAAGTAGAGATGCTTTGAAAGAGAACCTTCAAAGATGTCTCTGGATTGTCTTTTATATGCAGACTCTTCTTTTTATATAGAAGAGATTCTCAATAAGGGAATGTGTGGCAATAGGGGGGGAGTTCCCCCTCTCCCCTTTTAATCTGAGCAAGATGAGGTAACATTTTATATTTAGTGTAGGAAGAAGTTAACCAAAGGTCTGTAGGTTATATCTGTTTTTATTTCCCCTCCATAGATAGCAGTACTTAAAGGATTATGCTACACATCTCACTGAGGAAAAAGAAATTTTAAATAAAAGTGTTTTTTACTGTAATGCTCCCCTCCCCAAAATGCTGGAAAGTTAAGGGTTGGGCTGCTTGTCATTGCCAGCCTTCTTTGCCTTGACAAGATTTGTGATCTAAAGCTGAATGTTCTATCAGGAAAAAAAAAGACTTGTTAAGATTTTACATGTTTCTAATAACTGAAATGACACAGATACTAAAGACTCCTATAAAAGCAAGTCCTGTTCCTGTGAAACCTGGCAATGCATGAATTTTAGTCTACAAAAATCTGCCATGTCTATGTCTGTGAGTGGCATTTCTGTGTTGTTATTGCATAGAGTAGCCAGTTAGACAACACAGCATTGACTTATTAGTAGCAAAATAGAAACAGATGTAACATTTGACCACTTGTGATTTCAAGAAATTCCTTGCTGGAAAAGAAAAAAAAAAAACCAACCAAAATTTAAAGGATCACCCAGTAATAATTTCTGGTTTGGGTTGGGTATGTTTACACGTAATATAAAATAGACAACAAATTCAAAATTGTGATTAAGAATTTATTTGAGGTGATGTCTAAATAAAACTTGCTACTCATTATCATACTTAATGTTGACATTACCACCAAGTCATTTTCAAAGTAGTTTGAAACAAACCTAAGTTACAGTCTTAGCATAGCAGCAAGAATGGGTTAAGTTTACTGCATTTCAGGTTCTTGTTATAATCGCTGTCACGTGAATGAATTCATGTTGTGCCATTTCTTGCTCTCATTACAACCTTTGTTACGAGAATGAGGTATTAGGGTTTTAATGCCTCATATATTCTGTGAATTATGTTAGTGTGCTGTACTACTTTGACCTTTTAAGTATTCTGTAATTTGATTGGCTGGTAATTCTACTCCTTTTCTTGTTGACAGCCTCAATAACCTTTCAGACAAAGGTGGAATGGCAATCCAATCAAAATACAGAATATTTAAGAGTTCAAAACATGCAGCATGAAAGATCGCTGTAGTTCATTGGAGACAACAAAATTTTTATTCTTCTAGTGCTTAAAAATTGGGATATAAATAGAAAACAGAGGATAATACATTCTGAATGTAGAGCTTAGGATAGCAAATGAAAGCAGCGGGATCTTGTTTAAAACTTACTTAGTGGTAACTTGTGATATTTTCTTGGTTAATTCTGTATAATAGATACATGACTATAGTTTTACCATATTTGAAAATATTGCCATATTATATTAAATATGATTTTATGTAATTATGAAAGTTTGATAATGTTGATATATGATATATTATATCATAATAATGATAATCAAATAGATATACATTTAAAAAAATTATTAATTTGTGACTGTAATAAATAGGCATACACTAAGAAGCAGCAACTGAACATATTTGTGACGATTATTAGTAGCAATAGTAATGCATATATTATAAAAACACCAAAAAAAGTATAAATGTATTATTACTTGGTACTATTATCTACACATTCACATTTAATTATTAGAGAAGAATGTTTATTGTTCTGAACATGACATTTGGGTTGGTTTATTTTTAATAATACATTTTGTCTAAAAATGACCCTTGGTGACAAATGATTCTAATTAGAATGAATGCACATTTACTATATTTTCCACTGTATATGAATGCAAAGCAAATTTCACATAACCTAGTAAATTTAAAACTAATTCAGTTCTTTTCTCCAAAGAATACTTCCTCTGAAATCCTGCTTATTAAATATAATTTTGTGGGGGTTTTTTTTAATTTTCTGTAATCCTATCTTCCTCTATAAGGAAACAGTAGAAAACCTTCAGGAATGTTTTTGAATTAATATCCTTTGAAATTTCTGGAAAAAAAGTTTTAATGATGTTGTGCCAAACTCAACTTGATATAATTTGAGGATTTACTGCGGTAGCTATACCTATAGTAGGTATAGTTTACCTTTTGTTCTTTTGTTATTTCAAGTACAGGTTTTCATTAATAAGAGGATGTAGCTGGCCCATAGTTTTGTCTGTGGTCTCCACACAAGGTTTGAAGTAGCATACAATCTTGGGGCCACTTGAGGGAATTTTTTCATTTTCAATGTAGGAAATGAAAGAATGGAGTCATTCTTTTTCATAAGTATATTTAGAGGAAGAAGGATCCTTTCAGGATCCCTCCTTGAATGGGGTATGAATTTCCATGCAGCTGAATTTTCAGACACTTCTACTGGCAAAAAGTATGATGATAAAAATCTTTGGAATCTTGAAGGGGATGCCATTGATTCCTGGAGCATACTCCCGTGAACAGGGAGACTGAAGATGTAGGCCTCTTTTAGCATCTCTCATGGCAGATTTGTAGAATAAGACATATACACAGTGATAAAGTTTGAACCTTGATGTGGAACTGTTGCGAAGCCTATGTATCATGAGCAGAAAGGTCAGTAACAGAAAGTAGATTACAGTAATATACCACATATCTCAGTCAATAAATGCCAATGGCTTCAAACAGCCTTTGGAATTTAAAAACCTGGTCAATATTTTTTATGACATGTTGATATGGCTGAAAGGTGACAGAGAAATTACATTCTCACTATTACCACACGATACAAACATCAGACCCAAGGTATAGTTGTGTCTGGAGTGAGCCTGGAAGCCATCTGTAAATGACCAAATGAAAAGTATTTTGTGTTTTTCAATTGCAGGTTGCAGGGTGGGTAGGGTGTCTAATAGGTTTCACTGACATTTGGCTATGAATTCAATTCAGGTGCCAAAACATAGTATCATAACTATTTCAGACACTTGATTTGGGATTGACATTGATAATAGTTTTATATTTTCACCTAGGATCAGGTCTGTGAGAATGGAAGGAGCAATGGAAAGGAGTTTCCTTCTGTTTTTTCTTGTCATCACTTCTTTCCCATAGTGACTATGCTTGGACTTTCACTGAAGAATTAGGTTGTTGCTTATCAGTATACAAATATTCACACATGGGCAATTTATTCTAATCTGAATATATCCACATTATAACATAATATAATACAAAGAAAATTCTAATACCTTCCATCACAAAAGTATCAGATGTGATTTTATACTGATACCAACATCTTCAATGTCTATGTTTGCTTAGTATTGATGGAAGTGGTTTTTTCTTCTAATCTAAAATCTGATTTTTCATGTCCAAATGCAGTGATTTCACCATTTTGCCAGTAGTAGGTCACCTCCATTGGAATTAAGGCTGTTTAACACAGTGAAAAATAAAAAGGAAGAATGTGTTGTAGTAAAAGGCTTTATATTCAGTAAGATAATCACTGTACTTCATGTGCTTCTTCTTAAAGTGCTTGTTTCTGTCCTTTGTAGGTGACCCTCAAGTAGCCTATCAATAATATACTAAACTTTGCTCACGTAATAACACCTTCACTTAACTTATTTTTCTGTTCTAGTATCTTAAAATGCAAGCCAGTTCCATGAAAGTTGAGGGGGTAACCAAATCTGGATCAACATTTCTTCTCAAAGCCATGACTGTTGAGCAAAGGACTTAGAACAAAGCCAAGCAGTTCAGAAGTCAGTGAAGGAAAAGGCCTCAGAATGAAGTGGCTAACAAGGCTGGGTGATTCAAACCTGCTTCCTCTAACAGAACTCTTGGCTTCAATCCTTTCTCATTTAATTTAGGAACAACTCCACTAGAGTCATTAAAGTTATAATAATAAAACAAAAATAAAAATCAAACTTTTTAAACTGACCTTTTAATTGGCTTCAAATTGGGCCCTAAATTTGGTAATTCATTGGTCCAGGGAAATGATACCTGTCTTTGCACTGACCCCTCTGAAGGACAAGTAAAACCTCATTACGGTCTCCATGAGGAAAGACAACAAAACCAAATCTATTCTACATTTAATAGGCTTTGGAACCCCAGTTCTGCTCTTAGTTTTAGGTAAGAATATGAAGCTCAGAGGAGTCCCTTTAAATTCTAATAGGGCAAATGAAAGATTAAGTTCTCAAACATATGGAAAAGTTACAGAAAGGTAACAAATTCTTGTGTATCCACTAATCTATGGTAACTATGAAAATTCTTACCATGAGCTCATTCATGTATCATTAATCTCTTCAACTCCTGAAGGTCTGACTTGCTAATGTGTGCGTTATTCTCAACCTCATCTTGTGTGCTGAGGAACACAAGCAGGACCCAAAATGTGAGCAGGCAGGAAGACCTTGTTCAGACCTTGTTCAGCTTGTGTGCTATCTAAAGGTGAAGCACTTTTTCATTTTAACGGGTGGCATACTCAGAGAAGATACTCAACGGGTCTTTGTGACACACCCTTCCCTACCTTTTAGCAGTGAGTGAAAAACCTGGGGATATTGGGAAGACTTCCCCCAGCCTCTTCCACTGTTGTCCTCTGCTTGCTCGCAGGAACTTATCTGATGGGAACAGTTGTATTTTACTATGTCATGGGACTGTGGACAACTAAAAACTACTCAGTGAGATTTCTCAGTTGTCCCTGTATGCAGGAGGAAAGTGGCTCATCAAAAGTTAGCAGATAAAACTCAGTAGAGGTGGTTACATTTCTCTTCCATCTACCCACTTGTAGCAGCACGGAAGTGCCATGATGTCAAAAGTCACAACCCCATTTAAAAAAAAATGGAGCACATGAGTCATGACAGCTGTGACAGACATCTTCACTCACACTGATGAAGAATTGAAAGACTAAAAATGTGAGGGTTTGAGTTTTTAATTCACTTTTTCTTTTTTTTTTTCTTTTTTCCACAGCACTTTTCAGACTACTTAATACTGTAGAAAAAGGGTTGCTGAGAGAGTGTTCAAAACGGAATACACAGCACCCACGGATGCCTCACAAATAATGGCATTCTTGACAAGACCCATAAAGAAATTCTCAGAAGTAATGCCTGTGGGAGGAGAAATAAACAGATTTTTGTCAAAGAAACAATCAATCATTTCAGTTAGAAGTTCTGATGCCAATCCTTGAAGTATCACTTTCAAGGAGAATATTCCAAAATCAAAGATCACAGCAACTACAGGTTCAAGTACTTCTCATGGTCTCCAGGCATATTCACTCCTGCTGTCATCTCGGTATCTAAGACCCCCAAGTTCCAGTGCATGCAGACAAATAAAATTGTTTTCTGAATCAGACAATTCAGTGACCTCATTTTGATCATTATTTTCATAGACACCTGTGTTTGAAACAGCTTGACATTTTTTATTGCTGACCTGATTTCTACTTCTCCATTGCAGGCCCAAATGAATCATATTGAAGGGAAGTATTCACTTTTTCTCTGTCAGGAAAATATCTCATCTGATTGCAGCTGTAAATCAGATCAGATCTGGCAAAACCATATCAGTTGGCAAGACTGTTTTCCCCAACGGGATGTAAAAAAGAAAAAAGAAAAAGAAAAAAAGAAATCAAATTAACAAATCCATACTACTTCTTTGATACTCTACAGAGGGATTATTCTGGGACAGCTGTATATTGCACCTTTAAATTCAGAACACTGAGATAATAATGTGAAAACAACCTGCTTTACGCTGAGTCAGACTGGACTTTAGAAAATTATAAACTGGCATACAGCCAGCGTTATAAAACTCAGCAATCCTTGATAAGACCTTTATTACATAAGCAAACAAAGCAGTTAAAAAGTCTTAAAAGAACAGTAGCCATGTATGTGCTGGCAGGAAGAACAATGCTAAGCATTTTATTCCTTTCCTCACGTAGAGGACTAAAAAGTTCTTTTGTGGAAAATCTGAGGTTTTAATTAGGATAGAATAAAATACTTAACAAAAGACAGTGACTTTGCCTCGAGATATTCTGCAGACACAAAAGGGCAAATAAGATTTTCTTCTATCAAAACCAGTTTCACCACAACAACTATGTTTTGGATTTTTTTGTCCATTATGCCACATTGTAAGTTCAACCAGTGTGCTGTATTATCTCACAGCAGGTCCTTGTGACCCAGCAACTTTCCAAGTACTATCCTCCTGGTGAATATCTTTGCTTCAGATTATCTGTGTCTCATAATATGTTATTTTGCATTTTCCTGCTTTGATTCTCACCTATGTGAGCTTATTTTCACTGCATATTGCCAACCTCCGTGGCCCACATATAATATTTCTGTCCTCACAGTTACTTGTAGCACCTCTTAATTTTGTAGAATTTCCAAATGTGGAGTCTTATTAATGTCTTGTAGAAGAATAAAAAAATTTAAAATAATTACATAGCCTGTATCTATAAAATAAAGCTCCTGTTAGGTCAAATGACTCCATGCTTATGCTAATGAGATTGAAGAGCAGAATGAAACCTCCTGAGTCCCAGATTGGACATATTTGAGGTTACAGGTCCAGAACAGGCAAAGCGAATTCAGAACCAGGAGCATTTGGACTTAAATCAATTAACTTGGAATATCCACCATGACTATTTCTTCAATGCATCTTAACGGAACACAGCTCAAACACTAACCAACAAATATATTTACCCTCAGCCCAGCCAAGATGAAGGAGCCATCAGGCTTCCAGAGACAAGAGGAAAACTTCAGAGGCCTTGTTATGCACCAACACAGCATTCAGCTCCCATCCATGTCCTAAACAAAGCAGTCAACAACTGAAGAAAGAGCCAAACTTGACTGGTTTTGAGTATAGTTACATTAATAGTATACTATCACACAAGTAAATGCGAGCATATGCTTTTAAAAAAACAAGGTTGTCACAAATGGCTTTGCAAATAACTGAAATGAGAATGAGAAAGAAGGAAGTTTCATTCTGAGACTGTAAATTGTTTGCAAAATATTCAGCCAATAATCAGTCTTTATATACTCCGGCTGTTTTACTTAACATACTGTGATAATAAATATCTTTAGCTCAAGTTGATACAAATATGTCTTTCGATTTGGAAACAAAAAATAACAAAGCAAATGAAAACTATCCCACAGAAGCACAGTAGTGCTTGAACATCAATTTGACAGGTACTGTAATTTCCCTATTATGGCTCTCTGAATAATATACAGGAGTATACTGCTGGAACACTGTAGGAATTGTTCACAGAAGTCATCTGAAAAAGAAAAGTTTTCGTCAGAGAAGATATTGGAAGATGGACTCAGGCTGATGAATTTTGCTGATGCTCCAAAACCATGACCTTGACTTATTTCCACTCAACACACATCTATTATCACTAAACCAGTAACAAGTAGAAATGAAATCAGTATGAAACAGGAGAGTTATCTCTGTAACAGATTTACTCTAAGCAGTGCTATGTCATCCACATACATTTGTATGCGAGTGACAAGAATTGAAGCATGTTCAGTTCTAATCTATGCCTTCCTTACTATTTTATGTCTGGGGAAAAGATGGCAGAGGTGTTCACTACAGTCTTTCCAGGTCTCTTTGTAATAGAAGCCATGAATGCAAAAGATGACATACATTTTATTAATCTTCTTTCAACACCTTCCTTTATAATGTATTCAGAGCTTTGCTTTTCCATATTTAAATAGGAAGAAAATGGTTTGGGCAGTGAAGAAAGTGGGGTAGGAGAGAAAGTTTTTCATTATTTACACAAAGATTTTTTTTCTTTGTGTGCCTTGTAGCATTACCAAGAGAAAAACTCATAGAAATACACAAGCACTTCCTTCTTTTATAGCATATCTCACCACTGAAGGAATATGCCTTTGACTTAGTTAATCTTCATCCTCAGAATACTCACTAGTAATGGCTATTGAGTTCTAGTTAATAGATAAGTATAAATATTATTATATATAAAATTATGATTATATTNTCAATTCTTCTTGTAGGACTAGAATTAAAGCACCATTTAAAACAACAGCATAATTTCCTGAACTGCTGAATATAATAGCATTTGCAGCTGATTGTGCTTCTTCCTGCATATATATCCCTTTAAGCCACTGAAATATTGTTCACTGAAATGTTCAAAAGAAAAAGTATCCTACATCTCTGTAGTAGCAAATATTTTTTGCTTGTGCCATTCTTAATAACAAGGATTTTTAGACCGATAATCCCCTCAGAGCACCTACTGCATCTATTAAATCAAGCAAAAATATTAAGAGTGGTATTCCTTCCTTCCTTCCTTCCTTCCTTCCTTCCTTCCTCAGAAACATGTTATGCACAGAAAGATGTGTGCTTGAGATGAAAGATGGTAGGACTCAAGGGAGACTCCTGGCTCCATGTTAAAAGTCACCTTTACATCAGTTTAGAGTCTTTTGCTCTAGCACTACTTGGATTCACGAATATGAGAAGAGTTCCTTACTCTGAAATGTGGTTTAAAAATATTTATCTGCATAAATGACCAGTAGCAACCAGAATACAAATCTGATCACATACCCCCCCTATACATTTACAGTTTTCTTTTTCCTACTGTACATTGATTTTAGGACATAAAAGTCAGAGAAATTTTGAGGGCTCTCAGTTGTTGAAACAGCTCCTGAGCAGGCTGTCACTCAGCATTAAGGTCTTACTCCGTTTCTCTGGAAGAAGGATAAGTCAATATAGAGACATATCCAAGTAGAGTCATAGAGATCTTAGGGCCACAAATCATATGACTTGTATGATAACACATGTATCTAATAATTCAGTGTTTAGAAGCAGAACAGAACAAGATTAATTACTTTATAATACTTAACAGTTGTTATAAATACTATTTGACTACATCAAAGGTGAATTCATATTACAGTTAAGTATACAAATGACTTATAATAAAGTGGTAATTTTTCCGCACTGTATAAATGCAATCATTAAACTCAAATTAGTGAAATGCTATTTCACTTTTTAATGAGCTTTCCGATTTCCAATTTTTAAGCAACTTTCAACTGGGTTGGTTAAATATAGTTAATAAGATTAAAAGAGTGTTTTTTAATTAACTCAGACAAAATATTCCATTGTATATATGTGAGTTTTTAAGGCAGTGTGAGAGAAGATTAGAATTCAGGTTTTACTCTATTTCATCTCCTTGTGATGTTCAAACTTCGAGCACAGCATCCTGAAACGTGGAGGAGTGGTACTGAATCCTCCTCTCTGAAATCTGTGCTCTGAGGAAAGTTCTTAGTTTTCCTTTTGGATATGACTGCAGTATTATTGACTACAATAGTTCTTCTTTCTGATCCATTAGAAAACAAAATGGTTGCAACCTTAAGCCTGGTTATCCCACAAAATCTAATTGGGTTGTCCTGAGCTTCTTACGTTGACTCTGACATTGTACAAAGGGACAGGAAATTATTTTTGAGGCCCCTTTAAGGCCTGTGTCCTAATTCAGAGATAGTCTGAATAAAATTGATTTCCCCAAAGCTTAGGAAAAATAACTTAGACCCTACTCACCTCCTCCTGTTTGCTGTCTGCAAGCCTGACAGAAAGCTGGCCAGAATCAGTGGAAATCTTGAAGCTGATATCAGTGGAATATGCGATTACCCTGAATGTGTGATTATATGACAATTATCAATCTAGCAATGAAAAAAACAGTCATTAATTCCCATTCTGTAGACACCTTTTCTCATATGCCAGTCAGATCAGGACTCAGAGGGATATTTACTCTTCATTTGCTCTGGTGTAATTGAGCTCTGGACCTGGTCCACTATAGAAATTGCATTGCACAAGGGAGCAGTAGCTCGCTCTTTGTTGTTGGCAGGTTACTGCTGTTGCCAGCCATCAGAGGATTCATTAGGGAGAAGAAAATTTGGGCATCAGAGAGACAGTATGTCTTACTGTCCTGTACCCGGTACAACTCAGCTGAAGAATTATTAAAAAAAAATTAATGCATAAGACTGAAAATTTATTTTTCCACATGCCTGATTTTCTCATGCCATTTGTGTATTAAGATTTAGAATCACTGATTCAATTAAGCTATAGCTCTTATTCATATTTTGCAGCTGTTGGACCTGAATTTGAAGTCCTCCCTGGTCACCAGTTAGAGTTTTAATGACTGGGAGTTTGAATGAAGGTCATTATATCACATCCCACATTACATGCAGGTAATAAAATTCCTTTCCTGCTTTGATTTTAATTGAATACAATCTTTCAAGTGAAACACAATATCAGAAAGACTTGCTTTGTCTAGATACTAAAGTAAACGTGGCCTATTATTTGTCAATTTTATTGTCATCAAATACTCTGTTACAGAGACTCGACGTTGTTTCATTTTCATGCTTTCCAGAAACAGGTCAAAACGTTTTGGAAAAATCTTCAAAACTTGGAACAGTTTGCCTGCAAGATGAGAGTCAGGATTCCTGGTTCCTTTACACAGCAACTTAACTTTGCAAGCCAGGAAACCCGGTATTTTCACCGAGTCTCAGCTTCCCTCCAACCTCCAGTCCTCGTAAAACACTTTGGTTTAAAAACTACCTTTCAGACCAAAATGTTAGCATTCATTTGTTTGAGAGTCTTGTCTAATTCTGAACAGACGGATATCTCGACACAACAGTGTCAGAGTGAAACTGCTATTTGCAGAAACCCTAACAGTTGGGCCAAGAATCTCCTTAGAAATGGATCTTTCTGCTCCCACAGCCAGTTCACCCCTAGCATCTGTCCCCCAGAAGCACCCCGGCTGAGAGTTTGGGTGGCACTCTGGAGCAGACAAGCAGGTGGAATAACATGCTCCCAGAGCATCTGCAACGTATTTGTCAATCAGATCTTCTGTTACCTAATACTTTTAGCTAAACCTCAAGGATTGACAGCTCTGAACCTCAGCCTACAACTTGATGAATAATGATGCAGAGCTCCTTGTTTATTTGCTTATTCTGAAATCAGATCTTGTTTATTCTGTCCCCCTTTCTAGTCCTGATATATAACTAATTGTTGGCAGATGTGGCAAGTATCTAGGGCCAAGATATATTTGTTTGCACAGTCTGATTTTTGAGTCTTAACCAGTATCAGGCAATTGCAGCTGTTTTTTTATCTAGAGTCTGTACACTGTAGACAGTCCACCTGGCAAAACAAGATTTGCCCATGTGACCTTCATATAAAAGCTTTAAATACAGGAGTCCTACTCCAACAATATTTAAAATTTCTGAGAATACCTAATTAAATTAACAAATTGAAGTGAAATGCTAATCAGTGTTTATACATGTAAAAATTGCCCTATGGTTCATAGACAATAGCGTGACAGTCTTACTTGTTAATTTTGATTTAAAATCTGAACCATATAAGAGTGCTAATTCTCTGAGACAATTTTTCCTTTCTGCAAGCTAGCCAGCATCTACATTTAATCACCTCACTTGAAAAAAAGCAGAAAGCTAGCATTTGTCTAATGTTTGGAGGCAAAGGAAAAACAACAGCAGCAGAAACAGAACACGTGAATCCAGTTTAGCTGACTAATATCAAGTCTTCTTTGTGTTCTGATGAAAATCTAACTCCTTCAGTACTCCCAGATGCCAAACTCCTCTTTGTGAGTTTCTTTTATGACCTTATTCAATTTTAAAAACAAATAAAGGATTAACATTGGAGTTAACTTGTTTACTTTAAGCTATAAATTCTCTGAGCCACAGTGGTACTTGTGTTTTCAACTTCTCATGCTTTCCTATCAGCAGATGAATGGAGTTGACTTGTTTCATCCATCCAAAAATACTTCATGGGAGTAACACGGAGGAAGTTTGTTTATTTGAAGTGGTAGTGGATAATCTGCAAACTCTGCGGCTACTCTTCCTTAATAAAATAGAAAACCCATGTTCATTTGGTTTCTGTATTTACTCTGTTACTGTCAAAAGCAAATTAGAGAAGAGATACAGGCTGTTTAGCCTTATGTCATCTCATAGAGTGAAAATCCATCAAGCTAATATGACTGAAAAGTATGCAGTTTCTCCTGACTTTAATAACACATATAATATCACTGATTATTACCAAAACCCCAAATGAATGAAAATACCACAAGTGGGGGCCCCCAAAATCACAGGAGCAAATAAAAACATGGAATTAATAAAATATTTTCTTTTTATATCTTGTACCTTTGGCTCAGACAACAGTCAATATTTCTAATTTCACCCTGGAAGCTTTTCCCTTCCCCTCCCCTTTTTCTATTTGGAGGGGAAGAAAAATGAATATTCATGCTAAAATCAGAAAATGAATTTTTTACCAGTGTATATTCCATACATTTCACAACAGCACAATGTGAAATAAATGCTGCGGAAATTTCATGGAGTGGAGAGCAGATAGAAAAATAATGAAAAACAGGCTAACAACTCAGACTTTTTTTCAGCTCACCACTCTTCACTCGTTACAATACCTACGTTGTTTTTCCTCAACATTAAAGTACCACATAAAAATATTTTTTACTTGAGTAACTTCCTACAGATCCCACTAGGTGGGTCTGGAGAGCATCAGGGAATTGTGCTTTTTTGGGGACAGGCTATATCCCTGTAGGCCATCACTCACTTTGGTGCTATGAAAAGAAGGAAGAATTACCTTCTCTTGAGCTGAGCAGCATAGCCAAATACATGAGTGTTTGCCATCTGCACACCAGAAAGGACAACCAAGATGGTGGAAAGGCCATGGTCCCAAAACACTACATAATTTGTTTTGGGGATTTTCCATCAGATCATTCTCCAGGTGAAGGAGGTCCCATTCTCTACAGAGCGAGGGACAGGCTTTCACAGTGCCCACCCATGGACATGTCTGCAGAGATAGGAGATCCTCCTTCATCTTGCCGAGACATCTGCAGCTCCCTTGCTTGGCAAACCCACTTCCTCTGCCTCTGGGTTGCTCTGCACTTCAGGAGAGCAGAACTGCTCAACGTGTACTTTGTCCTTCATGTCCCTTTCCTTTGTGGAACATCCCATTGTCACTGAAACTGCAATATGTGCTGCTGAATTGTGGACTGGATCTTTGGTTCTATGGCACCTTTTAGGGAAAAAAAAATAGCTGATCAGGACATAATCTGCCAATCCATCTCAGTGTTGAGCCCAAAGTAAGGCAAGAAATATTCTGAAATATACTTGTGAATATGATTCCAGTAAGATACACTTTCTGAGTTTGGTGTTCTTTTTGATTATGATACACCTTACCCCTGATTTCATATGTCTGAGTAAGAGAAGTGAGACGCTCCCTGAGGCCTAAACACTTTTGGGACATTTACGTACATAAGCTGTTCAGACCTGGTGGCTTAGCATGTCTGCCCAGGAGTACTTATAAGAGGATACACTAGCCTCTGTTTCTAAACCATTCCGTATGAATGTAATACCACAGCATGTATCTTCACTTTCAATGGATATGCCCCATATATTTCAGCATGGTTTAGAAAATTTCCTCCTTCTCTGTGACTGAAAAATTAACTTGGTTCACTCTTTTGCTAGAAGAAAATAATACAGGACCTTGGTAATTAAATGTCTGACCTAGTGAATTCCTTTTTCTTTCGTGTTTTGTCCACAGCCCATGAAAAATTGATGCTCTCTCAGGTAACATGCTTCTTTTTATCTACATGCAACACATTGATTCCCTTCCAATTTGGAGTTAGCTTGTTCATTCCACAATCATTCCCGAGGTAACAAATGATATTTTCATAGGCATGGTTAGTAATCAATATACACAAGCTACTGTCACTGATCTGAGTGAGACCCTTGATCTAGAAAATCACCAATTATAGCTATTTAAAACAGATTCAGCTGGATTAGGTGGAACCATCTATGAGAAAAAACATTGTCAGGGCATTTTGCATAGTGGTGTCAAATTTAAGGTGAAATCATTTAATTATATGACTTTACATAGTGAACTTTAGGCCTTTGCTATATTTAGAAAGGAAGTGTCTGAAGAGTGTAATATACTTTATATATCATACTAAAGAATTTTACTTATATATGTACAACTGTTGCAGCCTGATACAGAAACCTGCATAGAATGTGGTCTAAATTTGTGTCTACTACTTTAAATTTCTGCTTGGTGCAAATAACTTTATTTATATGTTGATATAATTTGGTATATGGTGACCTCCTATACAGAGAAGTGTGAGCTTTTGTTTTGAGCTGGAGCCTCACATGCTGTGTACTCCAGCTGCAGCTATCCAGCAAACATGAGATCCTTAGACCTGCACAGCTCAGTAAAATAAGACTAGACAACATATATTTCTATAACCTTATACAGCAACTTGAGTTATGATAAATCAGCTGTGAGTGTTTAACCATATAATTCACACTCACTTTAAAGACCCTTTGCCCTGCCAAAGATGTTTAAAGGGGCTTTAATAGAGCAGTGAATCAAGCCCGGTGAACAGCTGTAGCTTGGTATTTCCAAGCTTTTATCAGTTTTCACCATAGCTTTCATGTTATTTTTAGAAACTGGCTGGAATCAGAACTCTAGCCTGAAGTTGTCTGGGTACACAGTGACTGATTTTGGCTCCATTTTTATCATGGTTGCAGCTAAATAAACGCCTCTGATCATGCTCAGGCATCCATTCTATCTTTCTCATCTCCAGTGGGCTGCATGCAATCTGTACTCACGGCCTTGGTTCCAGGGAGGTTAATACTCCCCATTTCATTCACCATTTACAGAATCCACTTTCTCTTGATTAGCCAATAAATGACTGCAAGTTTGTATGACACCTCTATGATCTGGATAGAGTTATACAGCTGCAACATCCGCACACAGCAACTCTTACATGTGTTTCAGTACAAAAGTAAGGTGCATTTAGCTTTCAGGGATATAAAGGGACCACACAAAACACATGACACCTTGCAAAACAAAGAAGGATCTTCCTGCAAAGAGGGAGAGGGAAGTGGCTGGGGACTGGGCAAGTGGTTTTGCAGACTTAACCGCAGGAATGGAAATGTTTTCCTTTCTCAGTATTGCAATGAAAAATCCTACACAAAGCGCAGCTACAGAGGTTTCTTGCAAGTAGGGGAATTTACATATTCTCTCCCTTGAGCTTAGTAGTAATTCATTACTAGGGAGTGGCCACTGCTGACCATGAGAGTAGTAGTCTGACCATGAGGCATAATGAGGGAACAGGGAGGGTGTAAGAGTCTGAGAACTATTATTCCCATGAGGCATTCCAAATATGAAGCAGATTGATATTGCCAAAAACAAACATTTGTTTCCAGCTGACAAACTAGAAACAGTATTTTAGATCAAAAATGTCAAAATACTTCAGTCAAGAAGTTGATAATTTAGGAAAAACTCTTTATGTTCACTTTTTTAAAAATGTTTCTACGATTATTTTTTTTAAGAAAACAAAAATTGGAGACATTAATCTAGATCCTCTGTATTTTATAACTGTCTTGGGTTCTATAATAACAGATGCTACTTCTCCCATTTACTTTGCCTCTCTTATAGTCTTAAGAGAGCCTCTCTTATAGTCTTAAACCATTACAGATGCAACAGTCCAACAGAGAAAGGCAAACTCAAAGCACAAAATCTAAACTGGGCTAGCAAGTCTTACAAGTCTTCATCCCAACGAGCACTGAGAGTGCTGAGTGTGCTGAGAGGAAAGCAAGAGGTGTACCTGGACTCCCTGTGGAAACAATACACACATTGTGGAGATGATGCTCAATGTTTATCCAGGGCAAAATGTCTTCCTAAGAAAATCTGTTTGAACATTACCCCAAATATATTGATGAATTTAGTCTCTCCATATCTGAATGAATTAAATGGAACCACCAATTAATTCAAAACTCCTGAGTTAACCTACCTCTAGAGATTTTCTGCAGCACGTCACACTTAATTGTTTAGGGACATTGCTACTCAAACTGCCCAGTCTCCAAAACACCGGCTTTCACTTTCTTCACTTTGAAGCTGTTGATAGGTGCATTAGTTCTACTAAGACATCGCCATCATGTGTTTGACCTGCCCATACTTCTAGGGAGCCTGTTAACATTTCCTGTTGTTTCATTGCCACCAGTGCAATTCTATTAGCAGTGGGCAGGAGATGTGAGGAGGCAGCCAGTGGATCTACAGGGTTCTCTACCAGGGCTGGATCATGCTGAGGCTATGGCACAAAGCTGAAATATCGTAATGCTCCCAACTACTAGTTAGGTTAGTTGGGGATTCACCAGTATGAGTAGGTAATTAAAAGAAATTTTAGAAGGCAATCTTGACAAAAATGCTGGTTCACAAAAGGCCTTGGCCTCTGGCTCTGAAGCGGGGTATTAGCATTGCCGATCAAGATCTCCAAAGTCTTAGTACATTGCAGTCTGCTTAGGGAGAAGATCTAATCTCTGAGTTTCCTTGACCTTGTGATCTTTTACCTCAAGAGAAAACCTGTGTTCCATTTTGGAAATGTAAACATTATTAGTGCATATATGAAAGATCACCTCTGCTCTACAATGGAAGATAAATAAATCCGGAAGAAAAGACCAAGACCTAGGCTGAACCAGCTGCGTGTGGTATGAGCAACTAAGTTACCAGAAAGAAAAAAAATGTCTTTATTGAGTTATATGAAAACAAAGGATGGAGAGAGTTAAACTAAGAAAATTGATTAGTTAAAAAATGTTTTAGAAAATATAACCTGGATCTTGCTTTCAGAAACCTCAAGCACTGACTTCACATAAAATATATGTTCAGATTCTAGTTTTTATGCATACATACATTAATAGACACATACATACACACACACACACACACACACAAATATATATGTAAAATCCTGTATTTGTCTTGCCCTATAATAATATCTATATTGATATTTTTTACTGCTTCATTGCCCAGCAATAGATTACTACTAATATATGTGGGAAATACATGTATGTGTACTTATGCCTATTTAGATATCTGTTTAGCTGTATGTTTACTGTAATGTAAATCTAATGTTTTACTCTACTCCTAAATGCATAACAGTATACAAATTCTGCTCAACACCTACTCCTCTCCCTCCCTCCCAAAAAGAAAAAAAAAAACAAAAATCAAACAATTTTCCAAAATGAGAATATCTGTCTCTCCAAACAAGGGGAAACCACAGTCTTTCAGAGGAGCTGCACTATAATAGGACAGAAAGATGTTCTCTCCAGCAGCCCACACCTGGAAGGAGATGGTCAAAGAGAAAAACGGAGGTGTCTCATCTCCCTCCACTTCTGTGCAGGCAGTGTGGTCCCACCAGTGCAGTGCAGACATGCCTATGTTGCACTGCTGCTTTCTCCTCATTCTCACACATCTCCTGCCCCCCAAGGTCTGATGGGGTTGATGTGAAGTACTGAAATGGTCTCTTGGCTGAGGAACCTGCTGTGTTCGCTGTGCCCTTTGCCGTCATGATGAGGAGTCCTCACTGTGCATGGCTGCAGCTCTTATACTGCAGAGACCAAGCCACTACTCAGCTCAGTTCTGTTGGACAGACAGGGTGGTCTGGATTGAAGCTGGAAAGCAAATAGTGATAGAAATGTCCATGGTTTCTCCCAAGTTAACAGCTCTTCCTAAGGATTTTTAATCCTTGTTTTTTTCTAATACACACCTCCAGTTGCATTGTACGTGCATTAACTCAAGTAATGCTCTAATGACTCCCACCCATCAAGTTATAAAATACCTTCATTTTAATTCCATTTTTATACCATGCTCATCACCATAACTGCATGCTACCTGTATCCCAAATCTCTGCCTATTCCACCAGTTTAGCCAAGCTCTCCAGTTTCTATATATGGCACCAGTTTGTAATGGATTTACAGGATTCTGTTTCCAGTCATGCTGGGAAACATGCAGAATACTGTAAGGACACATAAGGCAACTAAGATGACTAACCCACTGCAGATAGCATATATAGCCTACAGGCCTTGCTCACTGCCACCTAATACATTTCCAAATGTATCATTCTGTGATATTTCCTCAATTTCGGTAAGAATAGTTTGGTTTCAAGTAGCATTTGTATATTTAATTATGTTACATATCCTTGGTGCTTTTAGATACAGAACTAATTAGACAACATATTTCACACAAAGCTCTGCTAATGAAAAGTATCAGCTTGGGGAACCTAAGAATGGAAAAACTGTTTTGGATTGAGTTTCTAACTTGTTTCACTGGAGAAATATTAGCAAATTGCCAGCTGAAGTATGGAATTGAAGAATAGGAAGACTGGCACAGTGGCCAGTGTAGCTTATTTATTAGATTCAGCACTGTTGTGGAGGAGGAAAAAAATAGCATTGCTGCTATGTAAATGCAAAAGATCACGAGACAGGTAAAGACAGAGCATTTCTGTTTAAAAAAAAAACAACACAAACAAACAAAAAAAAACCCAAACAAAAAAAAAAACAAACCAACCAACCAACCAACCAAACAAACAAACAAAAAAAAACAAAACCAGAACCAAACCCATTAATAAAGTACTGTACTATTCCATGTATTCTCTGGTCACTGTCAAGAACCAGAAATGTTGCATCTCTTGCATGTCATACTAACAAAGCTGAAAGCTTTGTGTGTCAGGTGGTGTGTGCTCTGAAATAGTTTGAAAGCTTAGCTCTGCTACCCTGTGGCAGCGGGGCGAGGAAAGGCAGGCCGCCCTCCAGTTTTAGAACCTGGAATTGTTTTCCTCAAGTAACGTATGGAATAAACTACTTACAATAAATGGCTATAATACTGTGGGAGTTCTCACTGGTAGAGGAATGTGTGTAAGACATCGTGACATAAAAAATAAATCAGCTTTGGCTTCAATTATTAAGTGCTAAAAGTAACATTCTCAGATAGAAAAGGGTGGGTTTCCTGCTTTTTAATGATAAATATGTATGAAAAAGAGAAGTGTCACCATGGAAACCAAAGTCTTGCCATAGTTTTTCAGAGAGGCAAATGCTATAATGGAAACTTGTGTTCATTGCAAAAACAAACAGCTCAAGACTGAGTGGAAGGTAGTATTACAGCATTGTCAGCTTCGTCAACTCGAGACCCTTTGCAGTTCATTTTCTTTTATCCAAGCCTTCCTGTGTTTCCCATCTGGATTACACTGTCATACTTCAACCTGCTGTCTAAGGTGAAAAGTTTAATATTTTCCAGTTCAGTAAAAGAAAAACTTTAATAAAGATGAAAGGGAGATAAGTATCAAAAAATGCTTTGCTTCACCTGTATTTAATCATAATGACAAAAACTACTTAAATCAATTTTAAATATTAATCGAACAACAACAGAAAAAAAGGAGGTGAAATTAAGGAACTAAAACACCTACAAGCTACTAAACCTCATGAGTTTAAACTTTACTGTTTGACTAGTGCCTTTGTAATCAAGGAGATGTTTGTGTGAATGCTCAATAGCAAACTCAGAACTTGAATGCACAAGGATTGAAGCGACACACAAGCTCACAGATTATATTGAATATCATAATACAGCAAGAAGGAGAAAAGATGAGCAAATGGGACTGTTAACATATAAAAAACATATTCCAAAATTCTGGCAAGCATTATGACCCCCCCGTTTGTTACATTTGTTCAGTAAACAGCGATGACGAAGCATGCACTAATTTGAAAGTGGTGTACTGGAGCAGATGCCTTTCAGCATGTCTCATTTGCCAAACTACATGCCAATGTAACAAAACACGTTACTACAGCTGGGCAGTGCAATGTTGCTACATCTCACTTTCTTGGAGCCAGATCAAGAGCCCGTTGCCCACAGGCAAGAAATGCTATTCTCCCAGAGAGTCCCTTTGGTTTTAATAGGACTCATTGTGTGAATGAATAACCACAGAGGAATGTGAGCAAGAAGCTCAAAATCAGGCTGCTGAATCACCCCTCTGCAAGTCAAGTGGACAGCCTGGGTAAGGAAGGGCTACTGCTGTCCCTGGCATCATTCCCTCCCCACGAACCCTCATGCTACAGGCTTCTCTAGATATCTTTATGCTAACATGGCTGACTTCGATTCTCAGCTATTCTGTCTCTTCTATATGGCACAGTTCTTTGAATTATTATGGGTTATTATTTAAATGCATATTTAAATTCTTGTAGACAGGAGATTTTTAACCCCAATAGACTACAACTGCTCCATTAAATCTGTTTCAGCGTTTCATGTCTATTTGGCTGCACATACAGAAAAATCTGTGAGCAGTTATGAAATTTATTATTTTTAAAATTAGGCTGTGGGTGTATGTGTGTATGAACGACCAGTTAGAAAAATATTGGTTATCTGGCATTTTCAAAATAGCCCTCAACACTTCTCTGCCTTCTGAAGACTAATGACCTGCAAAATTTAATTTAAAAATATTTTTTTTCAGTTTCATAAGCAAAAAAGTCGTCTAATGTCACACCATACTTAGATATCCATTTGTGTGACATAATAACTGCACAAAAAATTTGCTTCCACTTTTTTCTTAAGATCAGCTGAATTAGAACTAAGTTCCTGCAGTTTCATCCCAGAGACAGCTTCAGCCATGGACCTAAGCAATATGCTCAACCTTAATTTTATGCACTGGGTTGTCCCATTGCAGCAAGAGGAGCTACTGAAACAGAGAAAGCCACAGTACTGCATTTACAGCAGTAACTTTACGCTTAACTTCACTACCAAGACTAATCTCAGAAGTCAAGTTAAGCATATGTGTGTTTCCAGGACCTGGGTCTAAGCCTCCTTTTTTTTTTTTTTTACAGGATTGGATTCCTAATGGTTTCATCATAAAAATCTGAATCAACGAATTATAAATGAAAATACGACATAATGTACCCAGAGTGGCACAAATGGCATCATCATAGTAATCACACTAGAGACTTTCAGGGAGCAAAACAATATAAAATAATTCAAATCTTTCTACTGAGGAAAGAAAAAAAAAGAGTTAATTGAATAAAGTACTTCAGAGGATTGTAGCCCACTTCTGTTTTCATTTAAATACACATTAAGATTTTTCTAAAAAGGCCAAAGACAGTTTTTGTAACACCACATATGGATGTCGGCAGTGTATGTAACACGGAGAGAGAACAGTTCATTCTTGTTAGGTTTAGTGCCATATTTTTCTAGGTAAGATCAGCTATAATAGTGGTATTTCATTGTGATTTTGAACCATTAATTTGCTCAATAAAAAGTGCTGGATTTTTAATAAATGGAAACCTCAGAATACATGCATGTTCATGGTCAAGTGCCAAGCGTGATTTAAAGAAAGCTATTGTGAGTCTACTTTTATTGTTCTTCATAGACCACCAGAATCAAATAGTGTGTGGCCTACAAAGCAATTAGGCATTTACAAAGGATTCTCTGCTGGAATAGCATGCTTAGAAACAAAAGAAAATCTGATTTGTAAACAGCAAATACTCGAGGCAGGAATCAGTGCTACAATTCGGTGCTCTTTATGGTCAATAAAAGTGGATGAAGATTTATCATATGAAAATGAGAGTGGTTATTGAAATTTTATTCAGGTCACATAACAGTGGAAATAGTGTACTTGATCATATTATTTTGTATAGTGATGAATGCTTGTGCCAGCTGATGACAGTGGGAAAGTTCATCTCCCTTCCTCGTACTTTTCTCCAGGCTCCAACACCAGGCAAAACAATCTCAAGCCCAAAGGCCACCTTCTCCTGTTGACCTGGGTGGTTTTGTAGAGGAATACATGCTGCTCCTCCAAAGAATGGACCAGTGCATGTCATTCACCCTGTCAATCCTGGATTTGATGGTCTTGGCACTCCTCACTCAGCAGTTGGTGTGTGGTCAGAGCAGGCACTGTGAACATTTCGTCCATTTTTCATCTTTTCTCTCCACCTGTAGAGAACAGCCCCTGCCTGGGCCAAGGGCCATATTCTTCTGGTGATACAGGTGGCAAATAAGGTCTTTAACACAGGTTCTGAAGGGCCATGAAAAGCTACTGTAGGCACACTTGACTCTGTCACTGTTGGTAGTAGCACCCTTATTCCTTATCACCTTCCCCAGTCAGTGCTAAAGATGCAATCTTGTCTCACTGGGGGAATTTCTTCATAAAATGTTGCCATCAACAGCAATGCAAGAGGCTTTCAGGTGAATCCCTGTATTCCTAATGCCTTGTCAGTGACAGTGTTTAAAGTGACATCTGAGGGCTGTACGGAGAGGAACAAAGCTTCATGAAAATTTGGGTAGCCCTTGCTCCCTTATTACACAGTTGAATAAAGGAACTCTACTGTTGCTTGTAAAAGGTTCCCTGGAAACATAACACCAATACAAATCAACCACCCAGTCTACTGAGCTGAGAATCTGCTCCAACATACATATTCTTTAAATGCTATAGCCACCTACAGACTGAAAGGACTGTTAGGGTCAGAATATTTGTTATTAAGGTACCATAGTCTGACGAATGGAATCAAGCTGAAAAATACATGTGGCTTTAAATTATTTGTTTATATTCCCCTGAATTTAACAGAAAGTAAAAATTTAAAGGCAGAATTATAGCTGGTATAAATCTTGTACAACTTCATTGACTGTTCTGATTGATAACAAATGGAGAACTGGCCCATACTATTATTTCAGCACGAAAAGCCATCTATGTTTACTTGATTAACAAAACCAATGTATTTTTCCTTATTTAACAACAAACCTTCCCTTCCCTTCCCTTCCCTTCCCTTCCCTTCCCTTCCCTTCNTCTCCAAAATTTCCAGAAACACAAAATGCAACTTGTAAATAATTTTTGCCTTGGCAAGCTCTCCTGAACACTAATGGTTTACATATTGTTCTGATTAAGCAAGCTAAACATGGTACTAAATATGCAGACGTGTTTCAACTCACGATGACAGCTTGTGTATGATTTACAGCACTGGCTGCTAAAGGCAATTGTTCTGGTTCAATATTACTATTTATTTATGCCAACATTTTGCTGTAAACAAAGCCATTTATATATCAGATGGCTACTGACAAAGAGTTTTTTGAAAGCTCAGTCCCAGCAAATGTGCAGACATATCTGCTCTTTAAATAAGCATGCTGGTATTCTTTATACTTTTTGGGTTGAAATCAAGCTGAAGAGAGATGTTTCTATAGCAATTCAGAGGTTGTTGTCTGATGCTCTTTCCTCACAAACAGAAACGTAACGCCAACCCAACAGACCGGTAATATCCCAAACACTAAAACAATGCAAATGTGATAGCTGAGGAGTCTCTTCATGCAATTTATACAGGGAAAGAAGCCATCTCCAAAGATCTCCTTCAAGTCAGAATTAATTTCATCATGATAATTTTATTTCCTTAGACTCACAGTGGATCTCAGCTACAGTATTACTCTCTTACTACCTACACATAAACTGACTGGTAATAGCTGTGTCTTGGTGAAGTAGTGCTACAGACAAAGTTCAAAAGCCTCATAAACTGCTGCAAAGCCTCTAACTCTGTGACCAGAGGGCAATATTCTGGTTTGCACAGGCAGAATGGGTAGCTTCCATTAGCAATGGATAGTGATGGCAATGAGGAAAAATCTACCTTGGTGAGAAAATTTGTAGTACTTTTAAAAAATGTGATGAGGACAGACTCAAGCCCTACATGGGTATTGGATCCCAAACCTTTGGTGTATTCCATATGAACACCTAGTGTTTCCCAGGCAAAGGATTCCTACACACATGGACTTTTCCCTTTACTAGGCTGGCAATTCTAAAGCTTAACCCATGCTTCAGTAAAAAAGTCACTGACAGATGTCTGATCTGATCCTGCCAAACCAGTGGTTAGGCTCTACCAACACTACCAGTCCATACAGCAGTGAGCAGGCTACCAGCTTGGATCAGAGAGCACCAAGGTCTACCAAAGAGCAGCATGGTCGTTCCACGTACTCTGGGTAAAATTATTTTTCTGTGGTGTGTGGTGGTCTCCTCTGAAGCCATTCTTGGCCTCTGGACTTTTAGACAATTGCAACTTTCCCCAGGAACCTTCACCAAAGCAATTGTGGGGTCTAACATGCAGAAAAACATCTTCCCAAAGAAGTATCATAGGATAGCAATTTGGTTAACACTGCTGCTGAAGAACATCAATTATAAATCTTCCACACTGACCATATATTTTTTGTCCTNTTCCCACCCCCCTGCAAATCACAGGAGCAGGCTAATTGAAAGCTGTAGCTACTACTGACGCCAGGTGAGGTCTCTGCAGAACAAGGACACTTCCGGAGACAATACAATCCTTTCTCATTTTCCTAATTTATAGTAATAGCCACACCAGGGTCCAGGAAAAGATGAACTAAAAATATTGGGGTCATGGGTCTATTTAATGCAGCAGTTAGCGGCAATGGATTTACGGGAGAAACTAAGGGGCACGTACTCTGGGTCATGAGCTGAAGAAAATGCTGCTGTCTCCATATCACCATTACTGATGTATCCAGCTCAGGCTAAGGATCTGGCAGCCCTTCCCCATCACTTACTAGGCTGGGATGTTTCCCCAAACAGGCAAAGCAAGGGCTCTCAGCCTTAGCTGCCACTTTGCAGTCCTATTCCAAAGCAGTAGTGGGGCTTCTCTGCCCAAGGAGATGGGTAGGAGCTACACAGCTTAGCGGACAGACACTTGCACTTAATGCATTTCTTACCCTTGACGCATGCCAAAGGCAGCATAGCCCAGTGGATACACTGTGAATGGGGGAAACTGGGTTCTGCCTATGACCACTCTGTCTCTCTGGATTCATTCCCTCTCCCTTCAGTACAAATGAATAATGAATCTGGTCTTTCTTTCCCTCCTGTAAGCCCTAGCAGTAATGACAGCCCTCAGGCTACAATGATCCATGTGGAGCTACTGTAAAGGATGGAGAAATTAACTGCATTGAGCGTCTACCAGGATTTTGAAATAAAAATGGCTTCCTCATGCAGAAAGAGAGGATGAAGAAGGTTTCATAATCCAAACTTCCTCCTACATAATGGAAAGAAGTTTGAAGCCTGTGGGTTCAGAGGACTGTGTAGCCTTCTCAGACTCCCAGGACTTACACCAGTTGAGGAAGGAGGGACTTCTTGCTCCACACTAAGTCAGGGCTTTCCTGCACCACTTGCAGGAAAGCCCTGAGTTTAGTAAACTCACTCTCCTACAGGCTACTGGTTTTACCCTCTGCATTGTCTTCTCTGGCTTCAAAAACCTACTTATTTCTTCACTTGAATGACAGAATTTAAACACTTAAGTTGCACAATTGCCATTCTCCTCTGGGAAGGTAAAACCACAGCGTCTCATCAGGTGCCAGCACCTTCAGTGAAGTAGGCCAGTAGCCTCACAACATGCATCAGCCTACCTTAGTGTAGTCAGGCTGTCTGGCTCTCTGTAAGCCACATAGTAGGAGTATCATGGTCCAAAGCTTGGTTTAATAAACTTTTAAAAACCACAACTATATACTAATAATTATGACTGCATGGTTTTCTACTACCTAGCACCTGCAGAGCTTTATGTGCTTAGGCATACCAAGTACGCAGAGGCAAAATTGGGAAGGCAGCCTTCTATACCCACTCTGGGAAGTTGTGAACAGCTAGGGAGATGGGAAGGGAAAATCAGTCCCTTTAAAATCCTTAAGAGAAAGGATATTGTTTTGTTGTTGTTGTTACTGCACAAGTAATTTGGAATCAGAAAAGGAATACTAAGAACATCTTTGGTTTTTAAGATATGGCGTGAACTCACAAGACTGTAAATAAACGGTGACACCACTGAGATTTCCAGCTGCACATCGGTGAAAGTGGCATAAGTAGAATCAGAATCTGGACCTACACTATCGTTCCAAGATATTGTGAAGACCATGTTTTCATGTTGTAACTCCGCTTTGCAGTTAGTAAGAAGTAGGCTTCAGTTTGAATTCTTTCAGCACAGCCTGGATGATGTGATTACGGACCCATAACATCTCCTCACAATGGTTTCTTGCTCAATTCACAGGAATTTTTGCTACAGCTTTTACCATAACTTCCTGTCTTTTTTTCATTGCCTGATTTTGGCCAGGTTGTATCACCCTACAACTTCTAATGCAAACCCCTTTGTTTACACACACACACACACACACACACACACACACACACACACCCTCTGTGCTGTGCTGTGCAGAGTGCCTACCTCCCTCTTTACCAGGAGAATCTCCTCCCTTATTCTGACTTCCTTCAGCACAGCACTGCCATACATTTGCTGCAGTATGTTCTTCTTTGCTTCCTACATGTAGCTGCTTATGCTAAGAAGATACTCTCTACCTGTCTTCCTCCACTGTCCTTGGAAATTGAAAAAATCTTTTTAATCCCATGGATATTCATGTTGCCTTCTAGCTGATGTCAGTGTGCTTTTCTGGACTTCCTTCATGGAGCATGGCTTGCCTTGTTGGTGGGGATGGGATTCTATTTGCATTCCATTTGTTTCTCTTCATGTCCTTTGCCTTAATTGATCAGAAGAATGTAACTTTATGTAAGTTGGATGATATTGTTTTCTACTATGTAGTAGGTATAAAGTAATCAAAGTAGGTATAAAGGAATCAACATACTACAAGGATTTAAGACATAAAAACATGGTAAACAGATAAGTTTTAGGGGGTTCACAATAAGGTTACAATAAAAAAGGTTACTTCCACAGATAATATCCCTTTTTTATCAAAATATAAGTACATGACAAAGTGGAAGTGGTTATGCATGGGAACTTTACTGTCCAGTCAGATGGGAAAATATGCTTTTTTTTTTTTTTTCTCCCCCCAAAAAAAGAAACAGAAATGAACATAAAAGGCTTCACATCTGCAATTACAGGATCTAAGTATATACCAGAGCCTGGGTGTCCTCAGGAGAGATTGGGGTATCATGCTGCCTGTCTCTCAATACCAAGGCACTTTTTACTGTAGCATATTGTTTTATCTGGCTACATCTCCAACCTTTTGGAAGTCAAGGTGAAAAGCCCAAACTTCTTTGCTGGAAGTATATCCATTGTGTATGAAAATACCCGGGATGATTCGTCCAGTCCACCCAACATCTACCCACCAGCGGGAGAACAAGCTGAGGAGGCATTATATCTTTCCGCGCACACCACTTAAAGACAGGCGTTCCAGCCTAAAAGGCAGAATTGTTCCTTTGAGTAAAAATAATTAACGAGCACGGGAGCGGGAAAGCTGGAACGAGAGAGACCTCTAGTGGCGACACCGCCGCGCCCTGCCCGGCAAAGGCCTCATTGTCCTCGCCCCGCGCCTCGCGCCCCCCC
>VXBZ01005675.1:150203-227318 GCA_013399135.1 Heliornis fulica | reverse complement strand
TTGAGGCTTTAATCCCCCCGCGTCATGCGGCAGTGCACTGGGGGGTGCGCTGGTAAAAACGAAAAGGTTGCTGAAACTCCCGGGTCACTTTTCCTCATATATACACACACACACGCGCACACACACACACACACACACATTAAAAAAAAACATTTTGAGGCACAGAAAATTGGGGTGGTTTGGCTGCGCCTGTCTGTTGAGCCCTCTTGGATTTACTGTGCAGTCATTTGGGAAAATGTGGGGTGCGTGACACAATTCATGTTCTTAGGCGCTGACAAGAGCCTACCCTCTGCTGTCACACCTAAATAAACTGGTATATTACTGACCTCTCCCCTTATGATTCGCCTTATCAGAAAAATCTCGGTGTGTGTTTTGTTGGGTTTCCGGTGTTTCTTTCTATTTCACTATGATCACACAGCTGCTTAGCAGCCCAAATGACAACTATTTGTCTCAGGTCATTTGCAGCTACAATTGCTATCCAAAGCCTCATCGCACAAAGTCTTCTTTCTTCCTGGACATATCGTTACTGCAAGTGGTCCCGTTGGTATTATGGCTCTTAGCAGAGAGTCGCATCCGTGGGACAGCTCAACCAAATGGAGAATTCCAAATGCAGAGTTTGAACAATTAGGCCAAAAGAGTGTGAAATCTAGCAAAATGTAATAATAATAATAATCGTCATCATCATCAGGGCTATTTTGTATTTTCACAAGCAGACTCAGAATATGCAGGGGCAGAACGAGGGGAGACATGCAGTGTGTATTAAGCGCAGGTTATCAAAAAGAAACTGTCTCTGGATTATGTACAGTTTCACTTGACTGAAGCTTCATGGAAGATTAAGCTTCTTTTGTTCTCTGTGCTGTTTCACATAGATCAGTTGATGATGTGCAGAATAATTTTAAACCACATATTAAACAGTGGTTAATCTAAGATAAGGAGATGAGCAAATATGAATAGTGAATAGTGTTTTTAGTGTTAATGCTAATTAGAGATGGAGCAAGCAGTTCATCGGAAATTTAAACTCTTTGTACGGGGTTCTCAAAAATATATGTATAAATACCAGGCCTGTTTACTATCACAGTGTTTACCAGCCAGTCTCCTGTGTGGTACACGTAATTTATAAAGGAATCAATCACTCCTCTCTGATTTATGGAGAATAATAGCACTGAGGTGACTGATTTCTGGAACTGCCGCAGACATGGAAAATAAAATAGGCAGAAAGTGTTAAAATCCAGGACACTGTGTCAAAGAGTTTCAAGTATTAAGCTAGTTGGGGAGCATTTTTAACAGGAGAGGGAGGTGGAGTTGTGGGGTTCTGCAGCATATAAAAATAACACATTGTATTCTCCTTAAATTATGGCATTTCCAAAATATTACACTTCAGACTTTTGCTGGCCCCCCAGGAGACCTTTTCAGTGCCTTTCCACTTGTAAAGATTTAATTGATCTCTTTTGAGGCTAGGAGAGATCTAATATTTTGCAGATCCATTTTTATTTTCAGCTTTTGCCTTAATCCCCTTCATACACCTTTAATTTCTTCATTTGAATTAATTAAGCTCTCCTCTGATATATGAAGATGATGAGATTTCTCAACCCCATACATCATGCAGGTTATTCACAGATCTTTCAGGAATTTTACCAACAGTTCTCAGCAATTTGCCAAGGAAACCTGCTTGTTACATGTGTGTGAGTTTTTCAGGACACCCCTGAGTCAGACAACCAGCACTTTGGAATTTGATGTGAGGGCATTTATCTTCCTCAACAGACTCTAACAGTACAATATTTGTTCATATAGCTTTGTTTTCTAGGCGACAATAAGACATCACTGGGCAAAGGTGTAAGTACATAGTAGTTTAGGTAATCTATGACATTATTAAAAAGGAGAGAGGTATCTTGATTCCTTCTTTCTGAATTCAGTTGGTATTTGTCCTTTTTCCTTTTTTTGTCCCTTTTCTTATATTTTTCTTTTCAGAAGACAAAAGACAAGTTAACAGGACACACTAGATGCTGTATTATCTCCCCTCAGCCACCTACTTTTGTGCTCTTTATTTACTCTTACATGGTGAACCATCATTTTTCCTTCCTCATCCTTCAGGCATTTGTTGCATAAAAACAAGCCTTATCAATCAGTCCCTTGAATGTATTGCTGATGGCAGAAGAACTACGGGCTCTACTTCAGTGAATAACTTCATCATCTTTGCCTCATCATTTCCAATCAGATAGGTGTCTGGGCTACTTTTACCCTGTTGGTAGACTCCTCTCTAAACATTGTTTAGACTATTGCTGGAGGTGGTCTGCCGCAGAAATGTATTTGGCACTGTGATTTTCTTGCATAAAATATGTGCTGATCCTTTAAATATGAAGAGATTCATTGCTGGTCCTGCAAAAAGGTAAAAAAAAAAAGACTTAAAGAAGTGTACCATATTAGGAATGAGTAGGAAGAAAATGGTTAACCAAATGTAATTTACCAATCATTCCTATAAAGAGAGGCACATGGTTTCAATTTACTTATTGAAATTGAATTATGGGTTTAGGACAGGTTGGCAGAGTAAACCCATTTCATATGTAGCCATCCAATACTCTCTTTTTGTCAGTCTCCTGAATAGATCTGGCAAGTTCAGAGATTGTTTTCTGCAGTCAAGGGAACCCAAACTACAGGATCCTCTCACTGGGGTATTTTTTTCCCACTTTTTACTTTTCATTTTCTGATAACATAGATAGGATGTTGTACACTTAAAATGTCAGACAAATCTTTTCCCTACATTTTGAGTATGATTTTGTTAAATTCCTGCACGGGCAAACAAGTTCTGTTCCCATATCTATAACAGAAGAATACATTTAGTCCTGTTGTTGGAAATTAGGTTACCAATGTACATCATCATTGCATGAATTATCAGGGAAAACACCCAGGAAACACCAGACACGTATATTCCAGTGTAAATGTAAAAGAATATCTCAATAAAAGTTGAATTTATGTTAGTGTTACTGGGTACCTAAATTTCTGTTTAAACATCTGGACAACATTTTGTGGCACTCACAAGCCTCTGCTCATCTGTCTCCCAGGTCTAAACATGCCTTACATGCTTGCACCATAACAGTGAGACATTTGCTTGCAAGATATCTGTAGTGGATCTCTTTTGGAGGCTGTTGCTGCTCACCTTCACTGCAGCCTCTTCAGTACTTTTCTCAAGTGAACCTGATTCCCCTTGCACTGGAGTCGACCATCGGATAGCCCAGCTATGAAACCCGACAGGTGACAACCAACAAATGAGTTGCGGTTGCACCCCAGTTTGCAAAGATGTTTGAGGCTACACACAGTTTCTTTTCATGAGGGTAGACAAAACTGTCCTGGACAACCTCAGTCACTCAGAGCATCAGATCATCTCAAAACCCATCTAGTAACCTCCATGTCTTCTCGCTCCTCTATGTAACCTACCAGTGCTAATTCAGCATACATCTTTAGTGAATATCTAAGCTGTGCCAGGTACACTCAGACAGGAATACTGTACACAAAAATTCCAGGAGCAGTGCTCTGGGAGTTCTTATGGGATGTCTGAACCCCAATGCCACTTGATCTGAAAGAGGAGCCTGATCTGAGGTCTTTTGTTGTCAAAGAAGTTAGGTTGCTCCTTTGACTAGACTATTACTTACAGTTGAGGGTTTGTTTTTTTTTTAATAGTCTCTCCTTATTGAAACGGTTTCATGTCCTATTAAAAAACAAAACCAAACCAGAAAGGGAAGAGTTTGATGCCTTATTTAAAGTTCTCAAGAGCAATCTGGATGGAAAAAGTGCTAAATCTGAAATTAAACAAGGCAAAACTATGATTTCAAAGCGAGTTCTCACCCTTGGGTGACTGCCTGAGCCACTCAGGCTGGGGAGGACTTGGTGGTTAAATCTTTTTCTGAATTTTCGTCTAGATGCCACTAATGTCTCATGGCAAGAGAAAATTACTGGCTGCAAGAAGAATGAAATAAATTGCATCACGCAGGCAGACAGAAGAATTTGGCAGATCTCCCCTTTTTCTGGCAAGTTCCTTTGTTGTTGGTCAGTTAGTTCCCAGTTCCCTAACTTGAGATTCTCAATGCCTTCTCGTCCCATTATGGAAAGTTTGTGCTAGAAGCCCTGTGCACCTTGTTTTGAAGCCTTGTTCTGAGTGCCAAGACAGAGGTGTGCCAGGCACCTGAGGAGGGAGAGATGGACACCTGCAGGGCACCCTCTCACGAGTGAGTCTGGGGTAGTAGAGAGAAATTTGGTCAGTTGCTAGCCGTGGTTTGCAGCCAGTGAAGTGGAGAGGTAAGCTGAAAGCTGGAAGAGGAGAGAGAACATTCAGTGAGAAGGAACAAATAATGACAGGTGACAAAGACTTTCCTGGTTTTCCCAACATATCCCATGAAAGGAAAAGATGTGGCAAACTTAGTACTGTGCAGGGGTGCGGCGAGCACCATGACTTTATTTCCTTGCTTGGTTGACTTATCACAACAAATGACATCACGGACCTGGTGTCTGAGCTCCAGAATACAACAATAGAATGATTTTAAAATGAAAATAAACAAAACAAAGCTGCGAGGAAAATAAGGTCATGGTTTATAAACATTAGGTAGAAGCCTGAAGAGCTATTTTTTTTCAAATAAGTTTTTTTATTAATGTGATTTCTTAATCTACATGAATAGCTTTTTGTTCATAAACCAAGGAGTGACTGATTAATAACTTTCATTAATTCAATCTGAGATCAGGAACAACATCGTTATGTCTTGCCAGACAATCATTGCCATGAAAGACATGCTGTACAGGTGAGGTAAAATGTGTGTGAGCAATTGGCTGAAAGATATTTTGATAATCTGTATAAAACTAGGGAATTAAAAATACTTCTGCAGAAACCAGGACTGTGAAATAATTCCCAAACGAACAAAAGCTGGGAACACATTTGTGACCAATCAAGCTATGCAATTGGTTCTAATGTAGCTTTAAAAAGTATGAAAGGTAGCTTTAAAAGTATGAAAAGATGAAAAAATGATCGTTTCAAAATAACGTATTTCTTTAGCATGATGGATAACATTTATTATTTATTTCATCAAATACTTCATTACCTCAATGAGTGCTTCCAAGTTCCAAAAATAACATTTCCCAGGGCTAAAGTCTTTTAGACAAAAGATATAGGAACAGAAGTGAGAGCAAGTACATTGAAAGTAGGGGAGAAAATCAGAAAGGGCTGATGAATGCAAGTTGTAAGGCAGGATGCTCTCTCACAACAGGTCCTCTCTGTTCTATGAGACCTTGCCATCACCCTAGTCCTTGACTTTCCAGGCAGTCCCTGCAGGGATTTCTCAGCACAAGGGTGCAGATTTGCCTTGCTGGGGTGGTGCTCCTCGTAATGATTTTTTTTTTTTTCTGGTAATAAAAATTACTTTTTGCCTTATCTATAAGGCTGTGTTTCTAGGCAGCCCCGTCAACATTTGTTATTTCTTTGGAAATAAATTTATTTTCTGCAGCACTTTCTAAATTTAAATGTATTGTGATGAGCTTAGGTTTAAGTAGAATTTGATCTCATAAATGATTCTGTTTGGTTCATAAAGAGTCTTTTTCAGGATCATATGGACAACTGAAATGCTGTATTTGAAGTGTGAGCAATTCAAAATCTGCCTTCCAGATCGACCCACAGAAACAAAGTTCTGCTCTGAGATCCTTAGAGGTAAAACGGCCACTTGTCATATTGCAATCATGAGTATTTCTTATTTTCCAGCCGTTGCTGAACATGTTTAAGATACTCATGAGCTGTTTTGGCAGATACTTATTGATGCATTTTAAGTCTTTTGTTAGCTATAGTCTTTAGACATTTTAGTACGTTGAGAACTAATCTCCAAGTCTGTCAGTCCCATTTTGCATTACAAATCATCTGTAGTTTTATAACTGTCATTTCCAAGGACATCTGGAAAAGATGGATTTATGAAAGGTTATCGTGCATTCTAAGGAGACGGGGAATTAGCATGACTTTGTAAAGGTTCTTGTAAATTGAGCAGCAGCCATCACTGGCAATAAGCTGTTTTCTGCTCTAGTCAAGTATCTTTATTTAAATATTAAGGAAGAGGTGTGACCTTTGGCCTCAAAGATCACTATGATACAGCAATAGCACAATCTATTAGCTGTCAATGAAGTATTATGGCCCGGGCTCTCTCAAGACACCTATTTGTGGACAGTGTTATAATAACCCTTCCATTAGGCATCCCCAAGGCAAATAACCTTGGCTTTAACAAAGTCAGTTTAAAATTCCTTGGAGTAACGTTAAGAGAATATCTGGTTTGTGTCAGTTTAGGATCAACTACCCAGCATTAGTCCTGTTCTGTAAATTGTAAGTATCTGTGGATTTATTAGAATTATTTTATACATGCCCACAGGTAAATATTAAATACAAAGGATGTGAAAACTCATATTGCTTTCTACTTCCTACATGGAATATATATATATAGATTAATGGACACCTGACAGGTCTGAGCATTTTAAAACAGGATCCATTTTCTACTGTATACATTTCACTTCTTCTGTTGTTGGAAATTACACAGTGGCAATAGGATGAAATTGCAACACACACACAAAAAAAAAAAAAGCAAAAAGAAAAGAAAACAAGAAAATAAAACAGTAAACATGATAAAAAGTATTCTAGTTAACATTACCATGAGTTGGTATGTTGTCCTGTACAAATAATCAGGTACAGATGTGGGGACTATCTAAAAGAGCCAAGGAATTTTCATATTCTGTGTCTTGTTTGTCTCCACTGCATTTTCTGCTCTTCAGGTACTGGGATTTTTAACACTCGGAGTCCAAAATCAAGTACTTTTGAGCTCATGGGTTGTTTGCAGCAAGTCTTTTCTTCAAGTCTCCTCTCTTGCTTAGACAGAATAAATTTGATTATGCTACCCTAATATCAACTGAACTGCTTTGCAAATTATAAGTTTCCCTACATTTGTAAAACCAGGTTAGGGTTGTTTTCTCAACCTTCTGCAAGAGAACAGCTGTAAAGCTGCCTTCCTTCCGAGGTAAAGATTAAGGTCCATTTAAATATTCTAAAATACCAGAGGTGTTCGCAAGTATTAAAGATAAACAACTAAAAATCCTATTAACATTTAAATTATTTTGTCCAGTTTACTGGTCATAATGTTTCTTCTGAATCCAGCTTTAATGTCTAATGCAAATGGCTGTTATTGCTGAAACATTGCAAACAGCTACAATTGAATATGGTGTGTGTGTGTGTGTGTGTGTGTGTGTGTGTGTGTGTGTGTGTGTGTGTGTGTGAAATCAGAATTTAGGCTGGTTCTGCCAGTACAGCTTCCACACAGTTTTATTTCTGTTTATTTTTAGCAGTAGTAGACCATCCTTAGGCAGGAATAAAAGCATTCGTGTGATGGAAAACTACATGAGCTGTCCCACAGAGAGGTTCAGATCCTCCACACTGCCCCCCGGTTCCCAGAAGGGCTTTGATGGAGCCAAGGCAGTGATGGATCCCCTCCAGCCACTGCCCCCAGAACTCAGCCGCTCAGGGAAGGTTTACACGCTGCAGAGGAAGAAAGCACCTGAATTAAAATAACTCAGTGCTAAATTGGCCAGTTCTCTCTGCCTAGTTTTGAAGAGTCCCCTTTCCACCCCCTCACCACCTGCAGTTCTTGACCTCCTTAGAGGGTTTTATGGGAGGAAGATGAATAAAGGGAAATAAAGCTGCGGAGGCAATAGTCTACCGTGCTGTGATCCACCTCCTAATGGGTGCATTGGGATTTATCCCCTTGCCCAACAAAGGCGGAAGAGACAACTTTTACCTGGGTCACGACTGAAAATATTCAAAACTGGTGATGCAGATTGACACTACAGCCAAGAGTATTTGGCTCCTGGTCAAATGCTGTCACTAGCCTGTGCAGCATGGGCTTCAGGACCAATCTTTCAGCCAGGGAGCTCTGCTTTCCCCTAGCAGGTCTGGCACAGCAGCCAGCCCACCCCTGGCAAGAGAAAAAACTTCCTGAGTTAGACTGGACCATGCCAAAATTTTGCGGTGACTATTTTTGGCCCTGTTGTTGTCAGAGTTAGGAGCTGTGGGTGAAAAAATAGCACTGCACAGTGAAAGATAGACTAAATCTCTCTTGTGACCCTGATGATCTTATTTCAAACCAGTGCTAGGAAACCCCACATAATTTCAAAGCAAACAATTAAGCTGAGGATTACAGGAGTTGTTTCCAAGTGCTCAGTCCTCACATATTGCACATTGTGGAGGCAATATTCACTGTCAATAAAGGGCACTTGACTTTTGGTTCATTCTCCCTTTAGCACTCCTCTTACAGTGATATTGGATACAAAGCCATTTTCTTTCATAGGGCAATACATGGCAGAATCGAGGATGTAATTTAAGGGGTTCTATTGATATCATAAATTACACCAAGTCTGCTGAAGCAGTTTATGAATGGCAGTAAAAACCTGAAACTGAATTACATCATTAGAATCATGCACCACATACATGTATTATTATTTATAATACAGACCTAAGTATGCCTATATTTTATAGACAAGAAAGATACCATAGGACCTTGTGCTAAACAGGAATAAGATTTCCAGAGTCTCTTGCTAGCAGATGTGCTCCAAAAATGGAATAGGAAAGTGATGTTTATGAAGTCACTTCATAAAGGGGAAAAGAAACCAAAGCCTCTAAGCCTGGGAAAGCGCAGTATCACTGTGATGTTTCCTACAAGATCAGCTCCTCATGCTACTCGCAAAGTAACATCTTTGCTTCACATACCCAAAATGAATTTGAGGAGGACACTGAAGATCTTAATTATTTTGGTACGCTGAATTGGTATCCATATTTCAGATTACATATATAAATCTTATTTAGGCAATAGCTGTCAATAAGTTTCTGTGCTTTTAAATTCTCTGACTGGTGCTACGATCTAGCACAAGCACTAAAAAAAATACAGCTATGCAAAGACAGACATTATAAGAAGAAAGCTGTAGCCTCACAGAAACACTCTGTGAATGGTCCCAAACCACTTGCTCTCAGTTCACTTAAGAATTTAGTTCCCCAAAGCAAAGTAAGGCATGGTCTGTATTGAGACTCCAGACATCTGTGCTTCAGGAAATGGTCTTTGAAGGGAGAAGACCAAACAGGTGCTTTTTTTCAAATATTTTAATGTGAAATGTGCTTCCTTCTCTGTCCTGTCACACTGGTAAAGTAGGACATGAGGCTGATAGCTGCAGTAATTCATATATTTTTATTGGCCTGTGTCATGGTTTCACCCCAGCCAGGATAATTTTGTAAGCTCAAGCACAAACCCTCTTATTTAGAAGAAAAGCCCCCATAAAGCCAACAGAAATTTGATGTAAAGTCAGCCAGGTTATCAAGAGCAAGCCATGTGGACCCCCTGATAACACCGAAAGAACCAGAAGCCAGCTACAGCCCAGTTTGGGATATCAGAGGGTCTAAGGGAACCAAACATCTATTTATTATTAGATTTCAATACACTGAGCGTCTGAATTATGATAGTTCCTCTGAAATGGCAAGATTTAACGGGCAAATAAGTTTGGGGTTTTTCCCCATGATTGGCAACATTGAATCTAAAAATTCATAGAAAACAATTTCTTGTGTTTTATAAAATTGTCTGTCACCAGGAGTGCATTGGCACTGTCTCACCAGCAACCTGCTAAACCACCAGCTGATCTGCCAGGTTCAGATGAGGCTGCAACTGGTTTCTGACAAGCAGGAGAGGCTGATGCTCATCACTCTTCCACCAGTCTCTGGAGGATGAAGAGCACTAAGAAAGGATGGGATGGAAGAATATTTGTGCTTTATCCACTAGAAACTGGCACAGTTTGAAAAGGTACAGAACACCTTCAGTTGCACCAGACCCCGTCTGTGATATTTCAGGATCAAGAATGTAATTTTTTTCCATGTTCCATAACATCAGTTGTCTCAGGATTTTCTTTCACCTGCCCAAAGGATGCTCTACCCACTGCAGAAGAGCAAGTAAAATGTGGTGTAATTTAGGGTATAAATTCCCAAGTGGAGACAATGTCCCTTGAGTGTTTGTTGCTGAAGCTGATTCTCTGGTCCATGCTGACGGTTGACCGTGCTTACTTTACTTTTCAGTAAGACTAAATTGCTTTGTATCAGTTTGTTTGTATCATGAGCTGACTGGATATTAGCTGTCCTGCAACAGCAACTGTGTTCCATCAGAAACAATGGAATGGCATGTCTGCAATGAGTTTGGGTATTCACTTTACTTTTCAAATGGCTCTGTAGGATGTTTTCTTGGTGAGTTACCCTCCCCTCACCCAATGATGAGAAATGTCCACATGCTGCAGATCAACTAATTGATAAAAAGACATTTTATTGGGAATTTTTAATGTTATCTACTTATGTTTTAAAAAGATGCATTCCCTTTAACTCTGCCTACTCCTGAAGGAGTATGTAAAATGCTTAGCAAAGGGATTTTTTTCTAAACTGTATATATTAAACACAGACTCACAGAATCACAGAATGTCAGGAGCTGGAAGGGACCTTGAAAGATCATCTAGTCCAACACCCCTGCCCGAGCAGGATCATCTAGATTACATCACACAGGAACGCATCCAGATTGGTCTGGAATGTCTCCAGAGAAGGAGACTCCACAACCTCTCTGGGCAGCCTGTCCCAGTGCTCTGTCACCCTCATGGTGAAACAGTTACTCCTTATATTAAGATGGAACTTCCTATATTCCTGCTTGGAACCATTTCGCCTTGTCCTATCACTGACCATAATTTGGAATAATTTGGTTACCCAAGGCGAGTCCATTACAAGAAAATACAATGTACAAATGGTAAAGTTCATGTTCCCATATGGTTTGTGTAAAAGACAGCTCTTGTCCTGGCTGAGCTTCGGCTACCCTCTTGTCAACCACCCTTCAGGGGAAGTGGGAAGAAGCCTGGGAGGTCTGAAGAGGAGCTCGAGGGCATTGCCAAGTCCTTGCTTGCTATCACAGGCAGCCAGATCATGTAACCCCTGTCTCAAATCTTTAGAGATCTACCATGATATACTGATGTAAAATAGGAGAGTGAGAATAAGAGTTATGAAACTTCTACATGGCGAGTAGTGATGCCAGCATATTAAAGTGCGTGAACAAAGTGAACATATTCGCCATGATCTTAGCATTAAGCAAGTATACCTAGGTACAGAGATCTTATTTGGGGGAAAAACAGAGTTTGGAAAGTAACCAAGATGGTATACCTCAATGACATTTGAAAAAAACCCATAATAATAATGGTTATTTGTTATGGTTTGGGGCATTTCCCCTTCTTATACAAAGAGTTGTCTATCAAACTCATAGGCATATGAATGTCTTTGACTATACTATTGTTCAATCTGCCTGTTCATAACTCAGCCTCTTATTCCATTATAATGCTTGAATGATCCACATGCGATGTTTCCAATCCACTTTTCCTATCTTGTGAAACTTTTTAACGAAATGTTAGCATTTGCAGGCACCAGATGTTTTGACATAAGGAGAAGCAATATGTAAATTTTAATCCATGCTAGGAACAATAGCCTGGAGGCACCTTTTTCTTATTACATGAATCATATACTTAACCACGATGTGGTGGATTATATCAAAATCATCACCACCCTGAATATAGAACACTTGTCTTGTGGTTGCCAATTAATGAAACTGATATATATTTAACTTGATGGGTACCAGTGATTTAACCAATAAGCCTTAGCATACTTCACTGCTGCAGCCTCCTTTATAATTAGACTTTTGGACTGATTATTATCACAACTTCATGCATTTTCCTCTAATCTCTCATTGGTTGTCAGTACAAATGAGGCTGACATTAAATCTGTTTGCCTGTCAATTGCAAGCATCACTACTTTTAATCAAGCACCATATCACATAGTGCTTTTCTAACCTCCGAAATAACTTTTGATTTTATTTTCTGATGCTGTTGATTTAATTGTTAAGTGTCTGAGTCTGCAACAGGCTGAGCATTGCCGTTCTTCAAAGTGAACTGAGGGCTCAAGTCCCTCACAAAGGAGCTGAGTACCTTTTATGACCAAGTCCTAAGTGCATAATAAACATGTAAAAGCAAAGCTTCTTTCTATGGCTAATCACTGAACTCTAAATAATATTTATAATAATATTCTGTTTCAATACAGATAGGGGTGTCTTAATGATTTGATGAAATAAAGAGCCTGGAGAACATCTTATTACAAATAGAATGTTTATCTGATGTACACAAACAATGAGCATTATTTGACATGAAACAATGAACTATTACAACACTATAGTTGAAATATAGTATATTACTACTCAACAACTTTTGCATCATTTCATACACAGAAAGCACCAAATATATTCTAAAGAAAGCAGCGCTTTTGATATTAGGAATTCATAATGCAATCCGAATCCTTACTTAATTCATTAAGTAAGAGTATCTTTTAGTGCCAAATGCTGCCTAATTATCAGCTTTAAAAAAATGTTTTACATCTTAAAATACAATATTCTGTTTATCCTAGATTGTCTGGGGAACATCTAGTACATTAAAAGGTTTTTGTAGAGCTTCTTAGTGATTTAACTGATATCATCATGCCTGCTAGCAATTTTGCAACATTCTGAAAACACTTTCCATAAATCAAAGCCTTAGCAGCAGGAATAAGCAGATGGCAGGAGACCATATTAGAGAATGTATCAATTATTTTTATTAATGGGAGGCTACTGGATCATGATGTATCATAATGGACTAAATGTTTAGCAGTTGTGAAGTGTTTTGTCTGTTAGGTATCTCAAATGTTCTTAGCGGATGTTATTATATTGTCTTGTGATGGCATTCTTTGAGCGACCAGATAGTGAAGTTTCACAAGGGACATATAATGAGATGTTTTAATTTCAGTCCTTTAATTGTATTCATATAATAAACATAAAATACCAGCATGTATAAAACGTAATTTTAAAAAGATTGCATGTACAGTGTGTAATAAAGTACATTCTGTCTGCATACATTGACTTAGAAAACAAGATACTATATGGTTAACAATGAAAAATAGCAATTATTATAAAAATATTCTACAGTCTCATAATAGTAATGTAAATGCCTTTACTTATCTAAGAGACTTAACATAATTTTAAATTACAATAATTTTACATCCTCCATTCATATATACAGCCCTATTAAAGTCAAAAGGTATTATAATAACAATGTTCTTATTAAGATTAAATGACTGAATTATATTTAGTTATTTTACTATGTAAAGCAACTGTGTTCCTGTTTGTTAAAACCACTTGCACTTACTGTAGCTTTTCACACTACGCGCAACGCAATAATTTAGGTTTCTGTTCCTACCATAGTAACTATATCCATTTCATGAATTAAACAGGATGTTAATATTTCAACTCCCTTTCCTTTTGTGTAATTACCAGTCCACTGTTTTGTGTAGTCTGCAGGAATATGTGTACACCAGCTTTGAACAGCTGGTACTGAAAACAAGCAAGAACTCTTCATTTAATACATCTCAACAAAAATAGACACTTCTCCTCACACCCTGCCCTGCTTGAGGTTAAATTCTCTGTGTCTTTAAATTCATTTCTAGGCCCAGAGCTACAGACATATCATGCCCCTCTTTAATGAGATTCCATTAAGCATATCTCTGTAGGAAACTGCTAAAAAGTGTTATTTCGCTTGCACTACGGTTTAGTCCAGCAGAACTCGCGTGGACAGCAAAGAAATTCTGCCCAGGGAAGGATCTCAGGGCTTGGCCCTGTAGAACTGAGTTCCCTTTCCTCTGTGCAAGCCAGCAGGACCATGCTCTGCTCTGATAGTCCTTTCTAGGGCTTCACAGCAGCCTCACCAAACCTGCAGTCGGAGAGGGAGACCTCACCCCAGGAAGTCTGGGGTACAGCTACCAGCACGCACATCTGAGCGCTTCCAGGATCACCTTTTATCCCCAGAACATCCTTGATTGTTGTTTCTTGTGCCACATGTCACCACTTACTTTCAAGGGTGATGCTGTAATGCAGGTTATAGTTATTATCTATAATGCTAATTACAATTATTTCCTTCTAGAAAAAAACCCAAAAACATAACAATAGTGAAACAACATTGGCACTATACACACCTACAGGTATGGATATATTTAGTGTTTTGGGCAAGGGGACTGAGGTTTTATGTGTGAAGAAGAGAGCTTGAAAATGTTTAGTGATAGGTGCGATACATTACATTGCAGAAGGAACATTCACTATCTTCTGTTAAGTTTCTCAAGCAGGAAGAGAAAAAAAATCTGATGCTTCAGACAAGCAATTATCAGAAGAATGAAAATCAACTTAAAAAAATTAATGGATGCACTATAATTATTTATTTATTTAGAACAGTGCTTATAAAAGTGATGAAACTCAGGATATTTTAAGTCAACACAGTTCAGAAGTATGGTCGAACTCCCATGTAAAAGTTCAATGGGAAAATCGTGTAATACATTCATATTTAATTTATTTTTCTCCATTATGAGCTATCCACACCGTTGTATTTAAAACTGATGTAGTAGAAACTGCAATACAAGGACAAATGGCATTTGATATCACCCAAGTATCCCCTACCTTCATCATGGAAATGGACAATATGCATCCTACACTAGACATAATGTGGTCATAAATGTTACTTCTAATTCATCATATTTTGTATTCAAATATCGATATCAGCTAGTCTTTGGGAAAACTATGATAAAGTGGTTCCTTTTCTAATGAGCTTAATTTATAGAAGAGTTTCAATTAAAATACTGACCAGTTCTATGTTTAATTACTTTTGGTTAATAATCATTTGTTTTTCCATTCCTTTCTTCCATGCTAAAAAAAAAAAAAAAAGACCAGAAGATTGTCTGCTGCTGCTATTATTTTTAACAGTGCAGGGGAAGTATATCTTAGCCTCTTCTGAGGGTCATGGACTGTCTGGTACCTCCCACATACACAATAAGGAGATCAGTTCTGCTCTTTTCAGCTTGCAGTTTGCATAGGCTCATAGAAATCCTCAAGTTTCCCAAAATCATAAATATTCTTGTAAAATTGGATATTCCATCATGTTTCATAGCCATCTGGATGCAATTTATTATCCCACTGCTAACTTTCCAATTAAGAAACTATTGTGACACTATCTGGGTTAGTCAGGAATGGGCTGTGGTCCTGGAAGAACATAAACCTCACAAGGAGTGAGAGGAGGACCAAGGTACCAATAACAGAGAGGCAATAAGAAGAAGCACTTACTCTCATCTTGGATAATATGTTTAAATATGTGTAAAATGTTATCGCAAATAACAATCCATTTTAATATCTTCTTAGTATTTCCAATCCCACGACACTTCTGGGATGTGAGGCCAGCTCAGTGACAGCAAAATTAATACACACTTTTGAAACATATTTTGGGTAATTAGAGAACTCCCTAATGTGATCTTTTGGCTCTGGTTGAGGAAGAGCTATGAAAAACCTGTGCCAGCTTATTTTCCCATGTATTAATATTACAATTAGAATGATTGCACTTAATGTCCTCCAGGAACATACTTCACTCTCCATAATTTCAGTAGGTATGGAAATGATATGCCTTCTACCTGACCTCTACCTGCCAGGTCTTTACTGAGTCATCAAAACATGTTTTCTGAACAAATCCTCCTAGGGAGCTAGTTATGAGAAGTGATGCCTCACATCAATGCTTCTGAATATCCCCTTTGGTATGAAAAGTCTTCCTTTTCAGTTTTTCTATAGTGAATCCAAAGCCAAATTTGAAATTAAATTATCTTTGTTTCAAGTGTGTGCAATGGGGATCTTGTAATTTCCCTCTATTTCCAAATGGATCAAAGGTATCAGTATGGATAGAGTAAGTCCCGTTGGAAAAACCTTACTGCATTGCCAAGGGACACTGAAAGGTGTCCAGAAGCACTCTGTTGCGTCTCTGAATTCTGATCTCTCCCACACACAAAAAAAAAGGACACAGTTTGAATATTCTTGGAATAAGCAGCTGACGTAGCACTGTTGCCAATAATGCTTGTTTTAAATTGTGCTATTTGCAGCACGGAGTATCCTTGTTGAGTCTTGTACATCTATATGGTCTTACTGTTGAAATGTTGTTTCTTTTTCTGTCTGAGTTCCTTTGAGTCTCTGTCATTTCCATGTCTGCTAGTTCCCATTTTTCTTCTGTATCATTAGAACATATATTAAAAGTCTGTTCTTCTACAAATGAAATTTAAAAAAAAAATGGAATTCCATGAAAAGCTTAATGGATTTTCACTTTTTAAAGAGAAGCCTACGCAGTTTAAATTTCATGCTCACTTTGCTTTTGCGAAAGCATTACCATCTGTTTTTCAGATTCTAAAACTTGTAACATCTCTATAGTTCTCAGCTTAAATAGTTCCCTGTTGCTTCACATTTTGTAGAATTTTTAGTTATATAAAAAAGAGAAATTAAAAAATGACTAAAACTCATATTTTGCAGATAATAGTGAATGCAGATTGAAGTGAGTTTGGATACACTTTTGTAACATGGGTATTCCTTTTGTGGTAACCATTTTGACAGTGCTGTAAAAAAAGTCATGGAACAATAGCAAAAACATTCCCAGTGAAGAAAGATTTGTGCAAATGTCAGCTGTGAACAGAGGGTGTGAAATTGGGGCAAAGTGGTATGAGTTCATGTCCATCTCACTTCCCTGTGAAGTAAGGGCTGATTTAAACCCTTGTCATGCAGTAATTTAGCTTCACAGTGGCTCTCCTTATTCGTATTTAAAGTAAGCGGAAACACCATGCTTACATTCAGCTCAGTCTTTTACCGAGTGGTTTAGAGAAGTATGAGGCCCTTTCTGCTTTTATAAATCTTCCCCATCATCTGTACTAAAACTGCTTCTCCTGCTGCTCTCTTTCGATGCCGCTGGGGACGTGGAGGACAAGAGTGGGTCTGTTCCAAATGGAGACACCGTGTCATCCAGCAAAATTTCCTCTAGCCGCTGCTCTCCCTTTAAAGCTGCACTGAAGGACAAATCCGTGAAGTGTGAAAGAGGATCAGAAAAGGTTGTAGATCCATTGCAAACATCAGAATTTTGTCCATGTGCCAGAGGCATTTGTTGAGAGTAGTCTACAGAGTTCTCCTCTGGATAAGACTGTTGCTTGATGACTTGTGCAGCTAAATCGACAGCGCTGAGTGAAGACATGACTGGAAGGCCGTGTGCACGTGCCTGGATCTCTAGTTCCTAACGTTTCAAACAAAAAACAATTAGAGAATTAGTTTAAAAGACAAAACAGTGCCTTTGGGACTATTGCAACAAGTATATGTATCAGGCATGCAAATTAATTATAACTTTTGCCCAGATGTGAGACTACATCTTAAAGTACAAAATTGTCAATCTATGAAAATTTGCTACTCAAAGGTTTTTATTTCCTTTCCTGTCATTAGGTGACAGTCCTATGGGAACATAAGATGTAGCAGATCCTCTGTAAAATCACTGCGTGCTGAACCCAACTGAGGTGACAGAAAAATGTCGCAACTTTCTAGTTTGCTATCAACTGCTATCCAGAGAAAAAGAGTACTTCACTTGATGATGCTTATGATATACAGATAGTTGTGCAAATCACCATACATAGGATGATTGATTTTATGTTATCTGTCTGTTCCTCTATTTCTTCTTCGTATGTGTCTATATTAAAATCTTGCATTTCAAGACAGGGAGGGACTTATTCTGCTGCTTTGTGTCACAAGCAGATATAATACAGCACACTATTCCCAAGGAATTGCAATGTGTGAAATGGTCACGAAGGGAAAATGAAAATACTGGAGGGAATTTTGTGCCCGAAACTGATGTTTGGCTGCAGCAATACACCTTTTTGCTTCCTTTTTTGTCTTTCTCTGGCTCTAATATATAGATAAGGGAACTGTACAAATACTTTATTAGCTTTTCCCATATTCCTTTATGAGGGTCTAATTATCAAAGGAATTTCCTAGAAATCTAAAAAATACCCTCTCCCCGATATACACAGCAGTAAATAGGGAAAGCCAATTCATTCTTAATAAATGCCATTTGGGGAAAAATTATACAGATTAATAAAGTCTGATGAAGGATAAGTATTGAGAAAGCTTTGTAGTTCGTGGCGACGCTCTTATACAAACCTGAATTCGGAGTAGAAGTCTTCTGTTAGCATGCTCTAATTTCTTCTGCCTGTGTTCTAATTCTCTAGCTCTCTGTTGTTCTTTTTGTAGCCACTTGATGTACTCTACTGATGCTTTTAAAATAGTTCCTTTGTTCCAGCGCATATCACTGCAGAATGTAGAGATAACCTTTTCACAATTGTGCATGTCAGCAGAATTCATAAGAACTTACAAAATCTTTTACATTAATATGAAATAATGATTTACATGACTATTATTCACTCTTAGATATTATTGCTTCTGAATGGAAATTTTAATAGAATAGTTAAGAAGCCCTTATATAGTAAAATTAATCCCAGAATGAAAATAAGTGTCAAAAGAAAGTAATAAAGTGACTTTTTGTGGGAGAGCTAAATGCAATATCATGATTCTACCATTACAGTTTTTATATTTTTAGTGAAAATTGCTTTTATTATTAACTCTAAGATTAAAATCTATGTTCGGTATTTCTGCATTAATGAACTAGGAAATATACATTACTGAGGACTTAAGCCTAAATTTTTAAAGATCATTTTGAATATACTACTCCTTTTACCTGAATTACTAATGAGGTTGCTTTTATGCTTGTTGAGAAAAAAATGGTCTGTGCTGAGTGCCACTCCTCACGGACGATAGACCAGACAAATCACACTTTGATAACCATAATGGCTATGGAATGACAAAAATTATGCTCAAAAATGTTGAAACAACATAAACTGAGTTAAAACCCACAGTTACATGCAGACCCTAACTCAAAATAAAAGCCTTGGGGAAAAAAAAAAGTTTAAATCTGTCCATCATTCAGAAAATCATGGTTTAACATCCAGCTTACAAGCAGTCCTACTAACAACAGTACATTTATTTAAATATATCAGCTCAATGATTTTCATGTACACCTTAATCATTTTTCCATCTATTCCTTATGTATGGTTCTGGAGGCCTTAGAAAAAGAATGAAATTTGTTGAAAATGTTCTATTTATAATAGAGTTCAATATCTTATGATACAGGATGGGCCTGCTGCATTAAATATACAGACAGAAGTATCTAAACTATCCATCTCACTGCAAGAAGACTTAGGCCAAGTGGAAGATTGGCAAAGGATGTGGTCGTATATAGCAACCTGAGAAGGAAAACGCTATTTGGATCAGTAAGAATCTGAGGCTGGGAGTAACAAGTAACCATCTTAGTGTATTCCTTTTTTAGTATCTATTCCAAGCACATATACATTGGCATTTATAGAGTGAAGAAAAAACAAAACAAAACAAAAACACCGAACAAATATAAATTATACTCCAATCAATCATCACTTTGTTTTTTCTTGGTTAGTTTAGTCAATGAGAATTGCTCCTATTCACATGCTCATTTGTGGCTGAGTAGAACAGTAAAACTGTGATCTGGAGTGGATTTATTATAGAAGTGTCTATGCTTTGCATTAAACCTCTTGGAGGAAAGGCCTAAGGATCCTTCCAACCTTACCAGACAACTACACACCCTTAGAGACTTCCACCAAGGCAGTTGTCTTTCTACTGAATGTATAGGGCAAAAGCCAGGCAGGTACCAGGTCTGGGGACACAGGCTACCTGGCCTTTCCTGATGCACTGTGCTAGGGCTAAAGCCTTATGGAGCTGATAATTTTAAAGATGATCAGAAGAATATGCAGAATTGTATGCAATAAAGCACCACAGTGTTTAACCCTATCGTGGAATTTAGATCATTTGCTAAAGATTTGAGAGGAACAGTTTTGATCAGAAAAGGCTTGAGTTCATATCTCTCTGGATAAGGAACAAACTACAGGGCTCCAGCACACTGAGACCTCCCCTCATCTCAGGTCCAGGAATGCACAGCTTTTGGGATTAGAAGGTGAGGAGGTCAGAAAGAAAATAATTATTGTCTCAGACCCTGCTCAGACCCCTACAAAGCCAAAACATCAGAGGCTGCTCAATGAAGTGGGTATGTATTCTCATTTAGAGCACCTCTGGTTAAAAAAAAACCAAACCAAAACAAACAAACAAAAAAAAAACTACAGCAAAACTAGCAGAGGAAAGAGCAGAACCTGTCTCCCTCATGGCAGAAGAATCATCTCTTGGCAGCCCCTCTTCCTCTCCCTGTACTTCTTGCCCTGGAGGGAGGGCAGAACATTTTCATGCTGGTATCGCATGGATTCCCTACTAGGAGGAGACTTTCTCCTCACACGCAAGATACTTACGTTCGAACTGTAAACATTAAGAAAGTTTTTAGTACACATGATGCTTGTTTTCTGGACAAATCTTTGGCTTCCATCATCATGTTGTGCAATGTTATGTTTTTTTCTGATCTCTTCAGAAAATTAGGTAAAGTACTGTCGAAGCTCCTATTTACACATGAATTACAGCAGAGTTTGAAAGCCTGTTTGTCTACACCAGAGCACTCCCGAATAAATAGGAGCAGCTAAAGTTAGGATAACAACAACATTTCAAACGGGAAATCTCGCCTGCCACTCCAGATATGAGCTATAGGTGCTATATATAGCTCCGAATTACAGTAGGTTATTGTTTAATTTCAAGTGGAAATGACTGATTTAGGACATTTTCATGGCAACTTTGAGAAGCACTACATTAATAAGAAAATGTGTAACATAAATGCTGGAGAAACACAACTGCCTATGCAAGGAGGGTCAGCTCTTCCTGGCACAGAATTCAGACAAAACTAAGCTGGTTTTGGACCGATGGTCTGAACATAAAAATGTAGCACTATGAAATCAGTAATTAATCCAATACTGGCAAAACAGAAATAAATAAGAGATCTAACAGCAGGAGAAAGATATGCCTCTATCCTATATTTGGCAAAAAGAAATTCGTAGTGATTTCCCAAACATTTGTTTATGTCAGTTACAAAATGTTATGAATTTAAAATCAAATTCCAACATAAATATTTTTGGCTAATTTTTCTGATTGACATATGAATAAACCACATATTTATGTCTGGTTTTGGAATCCTTTTGTAGTAAATTTCATTGATGTTACATTCATGTAATGAACAACCTTTGTGATATTGCTTACTTTTAGTTCATGTTGCCTAGATAGTTTGGATTTTTATGTATATGATAGCGATTTTTTTTTTCTCATGGATTGAAAAAAAATCTTCTCTGGAGAGCTAATTACTGGATTCAAAGTCCCAGGAAGCTGGATCTGGTTAGCTTCTGCATCAGATACAGCTGGATAGATATTTCTTGTGGTAACATTTACAAATTTTAGAGGCAAAACTATCATGAAGTTCTGGGATGAAAATGCTGTGGTTGCTATTATCATTTAAGAGATTCCATTATTTTGTGTGTGTCTGTTTATGTGTGTGTGTGTCCCACATATCTTCTACATCTCTACTCTTATGTATATATACAGGTTGATGCCTTATTAAATGAGGACTATTGAAATTCTGTCTTCCAATGTCTGAAGACAACACAGCAAAGGGTCAACTTGTAACCTTAAAAGTCAACGTGTTTCACACTCCATGTTTCTCTGGCACAAAAGAAAACACCGAAGATGTCTCTGCTGTCTCTGCTTTTCAGAAGATCTCCATCCATTTTAGCCCAGAGCATCACACAGCGGTCACAGGACAGTGCTTGGAAGAGAAGCAATACTACTAGTGAGGATGGAGGCAAACAGAGGGAATAGCACAGGGAGGTGCCTACATAGCAAACCTCTGCACTGCATCTAGCTCTGCTTAGCAGGCAGGCAGGCAAGCAGTCATCTGTGGTTAGAGGAGAAGGTACCTTGGCATTTGAGGATGGATTTCAATCCAACTACAGCAAATGCATAAGAAAGAAGAAATCAAAAATTTTCTGATCAGTTGTTGCTTTTCTATTATTTCTCTGAAAATGCTGAATTCTAAAATGAGTGCAAATAAAGTTATCTGATAAATTACAAAAGTGGGCCTAGGAAATTTTAGGGTGTGCTTTTTAGAGATTAATACATTGTATTTACTCAGTATATAATAGAGATAAAATATGAAATAACAAGGCCTATAAACCTATTTGAGAATCTTTAAAAACTGAGCAGCCACTGGCGGTTTTATGTCATTTTATTGAAAACAGCTTTATAAAAATAGACAAAGCAGTTGCTTTTGTAACTGTTTTGAACCTACAAAGTAAGATATGGATCAACGAGTCTTCGGAGATGACAGGAGCTCTTTTTAAAATTTTACTCTTTTGTTGTCTGTTAGTTTCTTCCTTTTATTTTTTTCCTTATTCTTCATTTTTAGTGTATGTATGTACTGAAAGACATGGGAAATACTACATGTGAATCAAGTCAGTTGAGAGCAATAAGAAGCTGTGCAGGTCTGGTCATCAGCAAGAACTTCTGCAGAGGAGAATTATGTCTTTGTCTCTGTGGTACAATAATTTGAAGTTTTTAGCAAGCTACGTGTGTGCTATCTAGTTTAATCAACAGAGATCCACCATACTTAATATGATTCGCATGGAAAAGAAGCAACTAAGTAAAAAACACATGGAGTTTTGTTAGTTTTTGAACCCTAGCTCCTACTAACTTTAGCAGCTGAGTCTCTCCACAAAACTCAAATGCCCAGAAAAAAACATGCATCTGTGATCTAGGAGAAAAGAAATGGAGCCATGAGACTGATCTTCATCTCATTTCCATTAAGGTAACTTTGCTGAACTCAAAAGAGCTTCACTAGTTTACACAAGTTGATTTCCTGTAGGAAGAATGAGAGCATCTGATCATCTAAGATTAAAACTAATAAAGGAAAACAGATCTTGAGACCGGGTGATAGTCTCAGGGTTTGCCAGCCATAGAGCAGTTACTAATAACAAATACATTTGTGAAGTTGAATCTATGTTTGCAGACCATTTCTTTCCCCGTTTCTGAGAAATTAGCTTTAAACTATGCTTGCTCAAAGAAATTCTTTGAAGGACTTTGCACTTGTTTTGATGACCTGCACAATTACATAGTGTATTCTCCTGAAAGGTGCAGCAAGTTTCCATTCTATAATAGCATGAGTGTACACAAGATTTTGCTTTACAAGAAATGTAACCATGTTGGGCATTAGCGGGTCTCTCTGTCTGTCCACAGGCAACAGTCAGGAGGACGGGCACAGGCAGATGTGGGAAACAGAGAGAGAGAGAAAGAGAGAGAGAGAAAACAACCCACTACTTCTGCTCAAATCCTCAGTGGCTATCTCAACATCCCAGTTCCGCAAAGCATAAAGAATTCTTAATAAAAGGATTCTTGTTTTCTTAGGTTTTTTGGCAGTTCTTGGCTGGCTACCATAAAACAGTTCTTGCATAGGCATTTCCAGACTCTATCGCAATATGAAGTCCTGTTCACCACCTAAAACTGATTGTAGAAAGCCTAAACACAAATGAACTGAGAATGGAAAGGTAAGTATATTTAAATAGAAGGTTATGAGGTTTTCAGCATAATATGACTGGGTATTTTGGGCTCTATTTAATTCTATTTTTTTAATTATTCTCTATAACTGTTTTGCATTTCTGAATCATCTACCACTTGGATATCTAAGCATTGAAAACCAAACAAAAGAGTCAAAGTTCTTTGCAACTTATACTTCTCTCCATTTTCTAATGCTGATGAAGTGAATTTAAAACATCCATTCATTTAAGCAATGTAATCCACACTTTTCATCATTAAATTAAAAAGAAAAAAAAAAAAAAAGAAAAGAAGTGAAAAGAATAGGGGTTTAAGCCAGTCAAAAGAAAGTCCCTGCGGAAGCTCTGCAGGAGCCAAACAAGTTCACTACATAACTAACAAAACAAAAGTGAAATAAAACCCCCACACACCACTTCTAAGAAATATAAATCATAAAAGGTTTCCAAATAGCATCAAAAATGTCCTTCTCTGTTCCCGAGTCTGAATGTAATCTTCTTGAAGCAAGCCATCTGGGACAGGCATGCTAACCACAATGGCTTAGTTATAGTACTATTTGCTCTTCAATGCAAAGGCTGATTTGCTTCACTGTCATTAGTCCAAGCATCAGTAAGGTTTCTCCTTTTACAGCTAAGTTCCCACTAGAAGAAGAATCTTCTAAAATCAATATATGAGGTGAAAATGCTACCTGTGATAAAATGTTACAGATAAAGTATTGTAAGAGATGATACATCTCTTTCTTTCAAAGAAGAGGGCAGATTGGGGGCACAATAAGGTGTTATGAAGGAAAAAGCAAGAACTGGAAGAGAAGGTAAGGACACTCACTGACTTATGATTTAGCAACACAGGACCATAGCAGAAAGAAATAATAATTTTGATCTGTCAGCCAACAAAACAACATGGTCAAAATAATGTATTTCCACCTACAAGTCTTATATTTTAAATTTTTTTAAAGAGTTTACACTTCTTTGGATTAATTTAGCCTGGTACCAAGTTATAGGAAAGTCATGTTATATCCTAGTTTTTCAATAGTGTCCTACACCTTTTGATGCTTCATTTTTCTTAATACCAACTTGAAAGCTTTTAAATAGGCCTATTTTAAGAAGTACTAATTATGAGCCTTTTGAAGATAGCAGTCATTCGAAGGTGAGACACTTAAGTTCACTTCATGTTTTTGCAAACACAAGCCACTTTGGGGCTGTCATGCTGCTGAACACAGACGTGGCTTTGCAGACTAAAACAAGAAAAGATGATGCCTTCAGGATCTATACCTGAAACTGTTTCATCAAGCAACAGCATCAAAATCTGTGGGTAAAAGGCATCATTCATTTACTGGAGCAAAATTACAGGTCCAGATCATTCATTTTAAGAAGAACTTAAGTGATCGCTCTAGGTATTAATGTTTTAAATAAATTCATAAACTGAATCTAAATCCAGACTGAAACATGTAACAGAAACACCTCTGTAGGCAATCAAAATCGCAGCTGGAATTTGTACTTCATGCCCATTTCTAATTGCAGTATAACTTGCTTCCATTATTACTTTATAGCAGCAAACCAACAGTGCCATCCACTGTTTTTCTGAGAAATCTTTCAATTATTTGCCCAAATGGTGTTGAATACTGGAGATGCACCAGCAAGATTAACTCTTCCACCAGTCTGTATTTGCAATGGATCACATGTGCCCAAAACTTTATTTTGAGCAGTTCTTAATTTAACTCAGCTGTAACACCTAATTCTATATTAATAACAAGAACATGCCCATTTATCTAATCTGGGGTGGATACTGTAGAAAGAGCAGATTTTTTTGAATTCTCTAAAATAGATGCAGTGCTTTAACTTCCTCTCTGGTGATTTCACTCCAAATGGCTTTTTATGCCAGCCTTGTACTCAAGTCTCACACAGCTTTATATTGTTATAGAAATCCTCAATATCACCAAAAGTTCCTTAGTCCTAATGAAAACTCATAAAAGGCTGAAATATCAATAGATGTTTTCATTTGAAGCATCATGCAGGTCTGTATTGACATGCAAATGATAAAGAAAAAATCTGTATAATCAATTTTATGCAAGTCACAATCATGCTAGTGCATGGTCTTAAGGTTTCCCTGAGTGACATGAGAAATTTGAGGCTAAAGTTCAGCGTTAAATATCACACCGAATTGTTATTGCTAATCCTGCAATAAGCTTTCCTACCGAGGCAGCTTTTTTTCATATTGATGACAAATATAAGCTTTATGGGAATGCAGGTATAGTTTAAGCAATATGCATTTTGTGTTACTGAAAGTATATGCATTAGTATAAAATGCTATTATTATAGCAATTATAGCAATTATTATTTTTATCCTTGCATTTAGCACTGTTGTTTTCCCTGCATTGGGTGAAGGACTTTTTAAAAAATGCTCAGTCTACAGACGCCTAACCGATTTTCTCTCTTTTTTTTTTTTTTTTTTCTTCGGCAAAGGGCACAGTGACAACATCCATTTTGTTTTACCCCACTAGAGGGCCCATGGCAAAGGCTGAAAGCATCACTCCTTCCCTCTCCGGAGACCACACAACCGCTCCCAGGGACGGAGAACTGGACTTTCTGTTCTTTGGCTTACTGCCTTTTCCTCTTTTTGGGGGCGTGGGGGCGATTTATTTGTTTGGAGTTTTTTTTCTCTGGTGTGGCAATCTCTCCTAAACACTATGGAAATGCTTTCATTTTATTGTCCTTTCATATAAGTTTCCCAACAAGCACCACAAATCTATCAAAGATTTGTTACTTTAACAGCCTGATCTGAGCCAGTGACCCAGCATGGAAGAGTTTGTACCCAATTACTCAATCCTATAGCCAGTATATGAAACGGCCTTTTTTCCCCACTGTATTTAAACTATAAACATTATTATAGGAAAGACTGTTGAACTCACGGATCATTAGACTTGGGGATGAGTGTGCCAAGCTCCTTGATTCGGTAATTAATATTATACCTTCTTCTTCTCTCAACTGTTAAAAAGAAACAGTTACTATTTTTGTGGTGAAGTATTCTTGGAGAAATTCAACATAAAGCATTTTAATTAAAAACAAGTCCCAACATGGTCTCTTACCTGTCTCTGACTCACTCTCAGGTCAAACTCCATGACTAGTGCCATCTGTGTATCTTACCCTACCTGTAGATTTTCTTTTCATTTAAGTAGACTCTTAAGAGAATAAAAAGTGACACATTCTCTGAACATGTGATAACAGTACCTTTTTCCTCTGATGTTTATAAGTCCTTTCTCCACCCTACCTCCCTTCAACTGAGTTTTCAGCTTAGTGGAGTGTTGCTGGTGATAGAACTGCTTTTTTTTTTTTTTTGGTCCTTCACATCACCCATGGAGAGACACATTGTCTCAACTTGGGTGCTTCAGTAAGTAAGGTGTGATTGTTGGGTTTTGGTTTGGTTTTTTTTTTTTTTCATTGCCTGCCTCCTTTCTTGTCTGCTTTGCACCGTAATTCTTAGAGAAAACATCAAACGTGCAGGGTAAGTGTGCAACTGTAGACTAAAGCCATAATTCAGGAGATGATAGGGAAAGAAATTCATTACAATATGCTAAGTGTTTGGAAAGACAAATGTCAAAGGCAGAAATTAATTTCAGGGAAGAAAGCTGTGTGATTGGCTGTGTTTGCAGACTGAGTTCAATTTGATTACCCTGGTAAGATGCTGATCTAGAAGAGCAGAGACATGGTAGCTAATGTATATTATTTCTGCACTCCCCATACATTCCATTTAATGAGATTGAAGATGAACATATACTTACTGAGATTGTGGTTATCCTTTTTTTGTCTCTCCTTTGCCATTGCTCGTGTATCTGCTTCTGACAGAAAGTAACATTTATTAAAACAGTTCTTAAGTTGCAATTCCAGTACTTCTTTCACCTTTTCAAAATGGCCTCTTGTCACAAGGAGCAGCCTTCTAGTCTTTTTACTTCATTACTCCTTTTATTATTAAACAAGATCATAAGCAAATCTATATTCTACCAGTACTAAATTTTTTATCAAGTCTGGCAGGTTGCTTAAGGTTTTTTTTTTATTGCACATTTTTTATTTAAGGACACGGAAATGCTATGGAAGGCTATTTTTCTCCAATTTGCTGCATTTTACATCAGGATAAAACTTACAGTACGCTGATGTGAATATGGATTTGTATATCCCATAATGCAAGAGTTAATCAGATTTGTAAGATATTGAACAAACTCACTGTTTCCTCTGAGTGACACTAATAAACTGTACATGGTTGTTAGCATTCTCTGGATTAACTGAATGTAACTTTTAAAGTTGTTAATCTACTAATATAGATTTACCTTGAATAGTCTTATTGTAAGGTTTTAAAGGAAGCATTTGTTCTACCCTGGAACAAATTTAGTGGATGACAATTTATTTATGCAGTTGATCAGGAGCCAACATGGGAAGAATCCACTATGTTTCCTAAAATAATTAGGCTTATTAGAAGCATGATGTTCATAAAAAAATAGTGGGCAAACATGTTTTCTGAATTCATAAGTAAGAGAACAGAAAGAAATCATTTCTCCTTGGTCTTTGTTCTTTTTCTTAAATTACAAACTGCAGAATTCTCAGTAATTTTATTACGGATATTGATTTACGGGTAAGATTTATTAAATTTTTAAGAGTAACACCATCACTTCCGAAATTATAACCTACTAAAATCTCAGAGTTCTTTTACCTGTGAGTTCCCTTTTTACTGGTAGATTAGCTGGACAAGAAGCATTTGTGAGACCCATATTAGCTGGTGCCATTCCCTGGTCACTGTTATATATATCCAAAATGCTGCTAGATAGCTTGAGGGGTAGGGGAAGGAAAGAATAATAAAAAAAAAAATATTAAAATATCTTAAAGACTTAAAAGATTAACAAAACAAACAAACAACAAAAACAAAACAAAACAACCCATATTTCAAAGAGCGAACTGTTTTGAATATGTCTGGTGTTCTTTAGGAGAAAGAGAAGGGCCACAGTCTGTCACTGTTCCACTGGCAGCTTTCTAAATGTCATTTGTGTGGATTTCAGGTGCAGTTCAATGGCAGGACATGGCCCCCAGTGCCTGTTTTTCAATTACTTCTACATAGGGCTTTCCAATAACAGGTTTACCACAACTGCACTTCAAACCTGATTTAGATTGAAAGTGAAAATAGCCTTGCTGGTTTTGACCTACTCTCCAGTGTTTTTTTTTTAACCACGTCACTATGCTATGAACAGGTACCTCATACTGTGCCTGGTTTAGCAGTGACCCTGTTAGGTAGAATAGTTAAAGTTGAGTGGGCACAACATCAAAGAATACTCTTCAAGAAAAGAAACTATGTTGTTGTCCGGGATAGACCAGATAACCTAATGGTTTTCACATGAATATCATATATATATGATCACATACACCATTATCCTTTACCTTCCAAAATGTAACACAGTATTTAAAAAACAAACAACATAGGATGCACTTAAAGAGAAGGCTGAAGTATGCTTATATGGATTCCAGATCCAAATTTTTATTTACTTGATTAATTTTACATATCTGAAACAGCTGCAAAATATGTAAAAGTTTAGTAAAGAACAGCTCAGCCTTTGCTCCATTTCTATCACCATAAAACCAATCTTTCAGCATTAATTATTGCCTTATATATTTCTATATGTTAATGTGAAAACAGTGGTATGAAAGAGTCCAAGTCCAGATTCATAAAAATACTGTATTCTAAGGCAATAAAAATTTCTTTTTTTTTTTTTCTTTTATCATGCATACAGAGTTTGTGCAAACCTTTTTTTTTTTTCAGGGCCAAAATACAGGATTCAGACATTGAGTTTGGATCCAGTTGGCCAAAAACCAAACAGGAAATATGGGTGAAAAAAAGTGAGAAAAATTGTAAATAAAGCTACTGACTTGAAACAGAAACTCACAAAAGGAAATGTGGAGTTATTTAAAATAATTTATTTTCTGTTTTTACAGATCTGCATTCATAGATACAGAAACACTGGAATTTTTCAGTCAGATCACCAAGACACCAACCACAGGTTTTCTGGGAACCATTTTTTTTTAGACTGATCATTTCTCTTCTTATAGAAACAGAGCTTCACCACAGGTTATTCTGAAAAGGAGCACTTTCTCAATGGCTTGCTCAGTGGAAAATTGTTCCATGGGAGTGCTTGCTATATTTTTTATTACATCTGAAATTGTAAATGAGTTTTATTTTTAAATAAATACATAATTTTACTAAATTAGCTACTAACTGTTCTAAATTTTCTGAGAACCTAGTTTGTGTCAAATTCTCCTAGCTGCATAGCCCACAATGAAATGAAGCAGTCGTGATTCTTTTTGAATACACATAATCAACATGCTTACCTCTGAAGTAGTTTGTAGAGTTTTATTACTTAGGAGAACTGACAATTTTTAAATGCCATTAGAAATTACAACACCAAGTCAGTTTTGAAAATCTGCTTACATATTTGATCTCTCAATGAAAACATTTTTTTAAAGAATGTTTGGAATTCAGTTGAGTATTACTCAAGAACAAGCTAAGGTTAATATGCAGGATTTGAATGTTAAGCGCATTCTCACTTTAAGCACCTTTGTTTCATTCCTGAGTGGTAAACTGACAAGTATTACAGAATTCACTGCAGCTTTAACTTTGCATTTTCTTTGTTCCTGGGATTGTATAACTATATTACATGAGTGAACTCATATTAGCTCTAGACACATATTTAATCACTTCCTACATTCATGTAAATGAATTTGGCTTATTGAAATGATATGAAAATAGAATTTTCATATTTAGTGCTAATACAATAAAAAGTTGAGAGTAAATGAGACTCCTACACTTATTCCAGTGGCCTTTGGGTAAGGCCATTATGTGGTTTAGACTACTGCTTTTGTGAAGTGACAGGAAACAGTAACCACTCAAAATAACATAATCTAATGAAAAATCTAACAAAACTTAATGAACAATCTAACAAAACCTAATGAACAATCTAACAAACGAGAAATGTATATCTAGCATATTTTATATTTCACACAGCTCTCTATGTTACTTCAATAATTTGCATGAAACCATTAGTAATCTTCTTTAATTTGTAGGATTATCAATATCATTCATGAAAAGATCAGCATTGTAAGCCATATTTTGATACACATGCGTGAGATACATTAGCGATCACTTCTAAATCTCAAGCAGTAATTCATCTTTACCCTTGAAATGCATCTAAAAATCTATAGTGTATTTAACAAGGTGTGAATTCACGTGACAAGACCCAAATCCAGGAGAGAAGGTCATGAATAGCTAATTTAGCTGGTAGTGAAAAAATAGCATCAACACACCTGAAAGTTCAGAATTGTGTGAATGTTCAAAAGAGGGTGAGTAAACTCAACTCAAAGCTAAAAGTAGGAATTTCAGCTGAATTTTATTACAGAGTTGATTAAGGTATTTCCATCTATCTGAGTCAACCACTGTCTGGGGTGGTAAGGGTTCATATGGGTCCTTCCATCAGCAGAACTGCTTGTGCAGTGTCATCCCATGCAGTCAGGGCTGCAAATGAGCATCTGTCCGTGGTCTATGTCTGGCTGCACTAGTGCTTTCACTGAGCAGTGAAAGGCATGAAATATTTTCCCAAATGTCCCATATCATCTTTGTTTCAGACACATAGTCTCCAGCTTTTTTCCTCCTCATCTTTTGGCAAATGTTAAAAGTCGTTAGGAAATCAGAGTCATAACTTCATGTGGAGACAATGAAAATGAAACCCAAACCAAAGTCATTCATCTACTGATGGCTACAATCCTATAACCTTGCTAATTAGAACAATTCACATATATGTTAATCACTAAGAGTGTCAAAACCAGAGTTCTGCCATGCCATTAAAGAGAAACTTTAATTTAATTTCAACTGTCCTAAATTATTCTCCAGAACTCAGACATCAGAGAATCCTCTCCAACAGCAGTGTCACACCTAACTCTCACTCATTTACCTACCTGAAAGCACTGATTTCTGGGCTGCACAGTCTGTCTTTCTGATTGAAAAAGTTATGGGTGTGATGGATATGACAAACTTAAATAATCCATAGGTAGAGTATTCTTGGGGGACAGAGTGTTGTAGGTTCGACCCTCCTTAAGTCTGTCATCATCTCAGTGTACTGAAGGATTGGACACCTGAATAAACAATTTACTCATCTGACCATAAAAAGGACACACAGAAAAAAAAAAAGAAAAAGGAAAAAAGAAAAAAAAAAGTTTCTTCATATCTACATCCCTTCCAGACTTATGTTTGCTGTCTCTCTTCAGATGTGTCTGGGTGATTCTGGTGAGTGCAAAAGCAGTTGTGCTTATCTCACCATCAACTGCCTCATTGTTCCTGTGTATTTAGTAGAAATCTCAATTACATTGAAATAGCCACTACAATTGGTAAGTGGCTTCTCTGTGGATGGAGCCACTGGTGGTTTGCCTTTGACACTGTCTTCTTTCTCAGCCAGCACAGCACTTTCACACTTACAGTAGGGCAAAGTGAGTGTAAAGCACCAGTAAATTACACTACATTTGCCAGTCTCTGTGTTCTCACAGAAAAGGTGACACATGGAAAGATCTATGAATTAGTGTGTGAGGAATAACTCTCAATGTCAGGATGCAGGATCAGGAGAAGAAATAAGAGGTGATTAATCTGACCTGTCTTGGACACTTTGAGTTAACTAAATCACCTCTGTTTCTTGTTATTGACTCCAAAGGAAGCCTGGGGTGACTGTTGAAGGCTTCCCACACGTACCTCCCTTTGTGAAAACACACTGTTCTAATGTGAAAACTTTTTTTCTTTTAAAAAAGCACATACAAAAAAAATCAAAGCAAACAAGACAGGATATTTTTGACAAATATTCACATTTCTGATTATTTGGGAGGTTTAAAAATACAAAACAAAAAAATGTATCAAGCTATTATATTCAAATGCTCTATTTGAACTTGCCCTGTGCTGATATCAAGCATGGAAAAGCCCAAGGAATTTCCTTGCTAATGTTGCTGAACATTGAGGACAATCTTTGAAATAAAAATTTTGACTGTTAATGCATGAAGGTCTTTTAGAAATTCAGATATCTGGGAAATAACTAATTTTTAAACAGCAAAATTAAAATATAAATCAGAATGTATTATAAAAATTGTGTGCCAAAATACATTTAGTTCTTTGGATATGCATTAAAACTCCATACACACAAATGTAATTCATTTCTTGCAATGTCATGTAAGCAGGGAAGTTTTTACAGTACTGTGGCTTCATTTATCTTTCAGTTCTACAAGATAAATACATACATTGACATAATCTTACAAAAATCCAATGCAACCTTACTAAAAATACAAATCATTTGCAGTTGCATAATGATGTAACATAATTATACAATGACAATGTTACAATTTTAGAGCACTGTCAAACCATATGACTCCCAAAGCACTTTAAAACTCCAGCTGATTATAATGCATGAAAAGCGTGTCCTTCCTTTTGGTTTAGAGACGAGGAGACACAGACATTTAGGTTTGAAAATTCATTAATTCCTAATGAATAATCTATTTATCCTACAGGTATGATGAGCTATATTGGTTCACACCCATGCTGTTCTGAGAAGTCCTGATAAGTCACATAATTTCCACCCTTTCCATTCACGATAGACGTATTTATGTATGTATGTCTGAGAATATACGTGCTAGAGTCTCATAAGGGGTGAGCCCACACATACTAGAAATAGCATGTGTAATTAGCCATTTTTCTTTCTTCTAAAATGCAGCAGCCAACTTTGGACAAAAGATTAACAACCTTTAACACAGTGTATGGTTAAGTGGGAATAACCAGTGACAATGTGGTACAGGAAGAGAATAATACCATATCTAATTAAAACTGCAAGGAGAATTAAAGAAAGCAGACTGTAATTAACAAAGTTAGCATTTGGCAAGGACACTGGGGTTAACATCCTTGCTTTTGTATAAAGTGTCATGGGATCTTCAATGCCTGTGTGCAAAGACTGGAACGGGAGAATTCCCATTCATGGGGCTCAGCCCTGAAAGATGCTCAACTTTGAAGCGTAGGCCAATTATAAAAGCAAACTTCAGCTGAAGTACCTGAGCTTGGGCTGAGTTTGGCTTGGGCTCAGCAGCACCTTGAAAGAGACCATGACCCTGTGCTTGCTGGCAGTGCCCAAGGCAAGTACCGTAAAGACCTCATCCAGAGTAGCTTGGGCCTGAACTTCTCTGCAGTGTAGCAAATATCAGTGGTTGATGACCTGCTTGGATGTCTAGCGATGATCACAACTCACAGCCTCTAATACCAAGTTATGCTTCTTTTGAAAGGAAAACATTACTAAGCTAGGATTGCCTCATTAGGGGAAATGTATGGTATTCCAAACCCCACAGCATTGTAGGTATTGGTAAATGTCATGTAATTTCAGTGAAGACTTAAAACAAATAGCATTTCTATATCTTCCAGGAATGAAAGACAAGGATACTTAATATGATAATAAAATTGATGGCTACAGATTATCTGTGCCTGTTCACCTGTGGTCCCTAGACAGTTCTATTTCACAATAGTGTTCGCTTACCTGATCACATACTATTTAAGCATTTTCCCTTGTTGGCTAATCTTTATATGATGTTATCTATCTTACAGTAACATTCAGGTCTATAAGGATCATGGCTCTATCATAGTCAATGTTGCACAGCTAGAAAATAACAGCCCAAGCCAATTCTCTTCCCAAGTCAGCTACAGTTTTTTAATTTAAAAATTCAGCTGAATGTGGTAACACCCAGTCTGGACTGGAAAACATTTCCTGGAAATTTGGTCCATTTAACATATCATCACATAATCAATTTCATAAACTGATAATACTCTGTCTAAAATCAATTAGATTTCATATCTCCACTATTTTTATTTGGAGTATCTTCTAAAAGTTGAATGATCACAAATTATTGTTTAAAGTCTTTCTTTTTATTTCCATTCCTGCATTTTGTTTTTGTTTTCCTTTAACTTGTACAGTTTGTTGTTTAACATCCCAAATTATCATGAGTGACCATAGCTGCCTTAAGCCTTTGCTTTGCTCTGGTCCTTTAGCCAGGCTTCCCATGCCATGACATGTCCTAAGAGGTCTCTCTCCAACTTTGCTGCTTTTAATCAGTTTTTCTGAAGGGTGGACAACTTCATGTGTCTACACCATTCTAAAAGTTTTTTACCCAGTGAATTCCACAGTGGATATTTTATTGTGTCTCTTGAAAATCTCTCTTGTGATAGATCCTAAGAACGTATTTGTCTCCTTTTTTCAGTCCCATCATTTCGATTGCTTTTAGTCATCCACAGAGCAACTAATGTAACCAGATCTTTCTCTGTCATCTTCAGTTAATGAGCTCTCAGCTTACTGCAGACATTCCTGTATTAGTATTTAAATGAATGACCTTGCACTCAGTACTATTACATTCCTTCCATTTATACTATTCAGTCATCACAATCATATAATTCTTCCACTATGATATCCTCATCCTCCTTTGTGTTGGCAATACTTTCTACTTTAGCTACCTCGGTAAATTTCATCAGCATAAACATGTTTGGGTTTTTTGTACCAAGGTCACTAATGAAAATATTAAATAAACTGAAGCTCAGGATTGATTCTTAGAGCACTTTATTAATATGTTCTCTTTTAACAAAATCTTTGTCATCTTTTTAGCTCGCCCCTAAACCTGAAAAAAAAACTCTTCAGTTACATTTTTTATAACCATAGAATCACAGACTGGTTTGGATTGGAACTGAACTCAAAGATCTTCTAGTTCCAACCCCCTGCCATGGGAAAAGACATCCTTCACTAGACCAGGCTACCCAAAGCTCCATCTAACCTGGACTTGAACACTTGAATAATAACATTTAAAAATCTGCATTGCCTTCTACTAATACGCATTCATAAAATGCATCTACAGTCAACAAACACTGAATTAGCTGGACTATCTAAAAGGACTAATTCCAGTAGCCAGCAGCTCTCCATACATCCAGATGGTTGTCACTAATCAGAATTGGTGGAGGGTATGTACACTTTCATAGAGAAGACACATTACATGTTCTTGTTACCCCAAATGGCTAGAAGCTAGGATAGCAAGAGCTTTTCAACAAAAGCATTTGAACTGTCCTGACAGGTCAAAACAATTAATTGGTTAGTCTTTTTTCCCTGAGGGACCTGGGAGAAGGCAGCAGGATTGAGTGTCCTGTTAGTGGAGGCTTATTTCCAGATATCATTTCTCCCAAGGTCTTATTTCTTCATGGTTACATTTAAAAGCCCAAGTGTATGACCAGAAGGATCAAGATGCCCCCCAAAAATACAGAGGTCAGGACCAGATGGTCTTTACTAGAGGTTTTAATTTTGTCCAGGGCAGAAAAGTCCATGAAAAATAGGGCAAGCAGGAAGCAAGCTGCAGGAATAGTGCTGCTAGCAGAAACTTCCTTTGATACCCTCTTTTCAAGAGTTAATAACTGCAGACTTGCAACACACCAGGTGTGTCTATATGCCTGTATTTCCTGCAGTAATAGAAGCATGGCATAAATCCAGAGCAGCTGATGTGCAATAAAGACTTTTCTGAGGACCAATGGCCCTATTGCAGGTCAGGTTGCCTGTACCTTAGGGAGTGGAACATCTTCCTTATGAGGACAGGCTGAGAGAGCTGTACTCCTTTAGCTTGGAGGAGATGGAGGGGTGACCTCAATAATGTTTATAAATATGTTAAGGGCAAGTGTCAGGAGGATGAAGCCAGGCTCTTCTCAGTGATGGCCCATGATAGGACAAGGGGCAAAGAGTCCAAGGTGAAACATAGGAAGTCCCATGTGAATGTAAGGAAAGACTTGTTCACTGTGAGGGTGGCAGATCACTGGAACAGGCTGCCCAGAGGGGTTGTGGTGTCTCCTTCTCTGGAGACATTTGAGACCAATCTGGACACGTTCCTGTGTGATGCAATCTAGGTGATCCTGCTCAGGCAGGGGGAGTTGGATTAGATGATCTTTTAAGGTCCCTTCCAACTCCTAATGTTCTGTGATACTGCAACTATGGACTTTGCAAACTCAAATAACAGGGAAGCACAACACATACTACTTTACTTGTCACAAGAAGAAACTGTGCAGATGCTTCAGCTGAATGGTTGAGTACTGTATCTGCAAGAGAGAATTTCTTTTGGTGCTCAGTAAAAATAAGTACTTGCTCAGACTACATCTAGGATAAAGTGTTCACATGTGAAATATCAGCACAATACTTTATTCTCCCCCCCTCCCAAATCTATCCCACTTAAATCATGTTCTCATTAACCTAATTGATAGATTCACTTCTAAGAACAGTTTTGTAAAATAAAACTTCCTCTTTCAATATGGTTACTGCTTATTCATTTTAATTTAAATTATCAAAGCAGGGACTTTACAAGGTTTTTATACTATTATCTCATACATGCACCACATCTAAATTTGAAAGTGTGCCCACAGTTGATTTTACATATCAAATAAAAGTTTGTACTATGGTACAAAATGTAAAAAGTATATACTTAATTTCTTATAATTCCTTTCCTGTTTAGCCATGACAGACAAAACTGTTTTTCAATCTTTGAAGTCCACAGCAAACTTCAAAATGTGCACTGAATTTAGCCAAATAATGAGCTGATTGATAAGTGTATAATTAGCCAGTCATTGCAAATCCATTTTCTAAACAATAATATCTGGTATACCAATTGTTTCCAATTTCCAAGAAGGGGAAAACATGAATAATTCTTGTATCTTCAATGTGTGTTTTAGTAAATTGTTCAAAGGTATAGCAGAAAAGACAGATACTCTTGTAGGTCAATACCAGTCCTGTACTCAGAAGACTGTTGTTCAACTGCAGCTTTCTTTTGCAAGTGATGCTTGAAGAAAGTTAGGCAGCATAAGCTGTGATATCCTTTTTCTTTGTAAGGATGTGTTTGCACTGTCAACTGTCAAAAAGGTGTATTTGTTTTAGTGTCTAGAAGGCCCCACTCACAGCTAAGTGTTTTATGTCCTTTCTAATTGCAATACAAAATACTGATACTTGAAAACAGATGGTCTTCAGTAACAACTAATACCCAAATGCTCTGGTTCCTTTTATTATCTAAAGAGAACAGCAGAAAAGTAAATGCTTCCCTTTTCTGACTTGTTTTCCTTTGAACAAATTGTATGTCCTTCTATATTTATCTTTAACATGGTTCATAATTACATACTCCTCAACCAAAGACTTAATGTTCAGATATATTATATTGCATATTATATATTATGCATGAAAACTAGTTCATTTTTTATCTTCAAATAATAATCATCAACCTGGTTCATTATTCATCAGAGAAGAATGAACTCTGTTCATATTCCCAGTTACAGTATATTCCTACCCTGATCATAAAAAGAGAAGTCTATTGTCTAGATATATGTCTGATCAAATATGACCAAGCAAAGGAATTTTCTGGAGAACCAGCCTTTTGCAAGAGGACTCTGTTCTTTCTGTTGCTATCTTTCAGTTATCATCTTTTAATTGTATAGGTTTAGCTGATCTTGGTTTTTCTAGTTACAAAATTAACATAACAGACAGAGACCAGAAGTGAATGTTGTGATGCTGTCATCATCCAACTTAAAAGCTGAAAATCAAACATCACAGGAGTATTGCCCTACTAACTGCCAGGGTCAGAAACTCAAGGTACACTTACATGACAGCTCTGGTAGCTTTTACTAAAGTTATTGCACTAGTAACACCAGCTAATGCATTAATTTCTGTTTTTTATCCAACTTCTTCTGTTGGCATGCAAATGCACACACCAAATCATCCAAAGTCTCATACACTACAGTAAGGTATTTACTGATTTCTGTGTTCTAGTTATCCTCAGCTGGATTAACCTATACCATGCAGAGTTTCATTTTTCTTGGGATTCCTTTCTATAGGGGTTGATTTCAAATATATTCACAAATGTTTATTTATAACATAAATATAAATCCAGAGTTAATTACCTCATAAACTACTGTACACACATAGTAAAGGTCATAGAAGGCCTTGGCTGAGGAAAAAGGAGGTGCTAAGAAAAGCAGCTGTATCTTTCAGGAGTTTATTTCTCAAAATGGCCTTCAAGAAATCACTGTTTTCCACAAGTGAGCTTTATCTTGCAGTAAGAAGCTTCACTGCGCCTGGTCAAAGTAAGCAGTCACTGTTGTTTCCTCTGAGCTCACAGATATTTTATTCAGCCTATTTTAATGCCATGGACAGAAATAGTTTAGCCTCAGAACCAGTGATAACCTCTAAGTTACAGGTGCCAAAGATTAATGTAGCCTTCTCTATTATCTGTCATCTACTAAGGACCTCAGGCCCTGCAGCGCTGTATGTAGACAGCAATACAGAACTTGCAGCAGAGGCTGTGCATCAGGGCTTTGGGATAAGACAGAATATGCCCAGTGTCCCCAAGCAGCAGGAACTTGCATGCGGATCCTGCTGCACAGGAGCTCAGAATTATCAAGGAGTGCGTGTTAGGAAAACCAGAAACTTGCTTTATCTGTCCCTTTCTCATACCTCTGTTCATTGTGTGTTAAGCTCTGACATGAAGACCATGTTTGTAAGAGGTACTTAGATATAATCAACTGCATATTTTAGAATAATACTTCTATTTATGTCTGTTAACTTTCTCAAAGAGAAAACCAAACAGGAAAAATGGAATTTTTCCTTCATTTCTTAGTAATGAATAATTGACTCCAGATAGTTTGAGACTTCTGGCTCCCTTCAGTCTGAGAGGTCTAGCCCCAAAAATACAGAAAGGTTAGTTATTTTGCTGCAAGAGCATTAGAGACAGAAATGAGCTATTTGGGCATTTTGCACAGCTTTTGAGTGCTGCATCTTTTTAAAAGTGTAACACAGTTCTCCTGACCCAAAATATGGTATGCTCTATACTATGAGGACTCTGCAGCATTATTGCAAACATGTTGCAAACAAGTATAAACTGCAAACACCCACACTCAATCTATCTGAGGTACTTGGAGCATGCAAGAGAGCTGTACACTGCCCATTTCAGCCTCAAACTACTGTATTGTGTGAAATACTGAAAATAAACCTTCATCTGGCATCTGTTCAAAACAGTAGTGGCAGCGCCAGCAAAAGACATCTCCAGCTGCCAAAACCAGGCCCGAGTAGTTCTGTTTGTGCACTTCATAGTTAGTTCTTTCCAATCAAAAGACACAATTTCCTAACACTTCTATACTGTTGAAGAAAGACAAAGAAAATATTTGCTCACCAGTTTCATTTTTGAGGAGTCTATAATTTCCTCAAGAGCTACCGACTGCTCTTTCTCCTTCATTTTTCTTTTTTGTTAAACTTGGAAGCTATACCGGGGAGTGCTAGACACAAGTTTATATGCTTCAGTGAACTTTGATTCTTCCTTGGACTTTAAGACTAATCTAGTGTAGAATGTGATTGACAAAGCATTTTCATTGATGTTATGCAGCCTTTTCAAGTTTCCCAACCTAAGCAAATGAGGTTGTTAATGTTTACTCTGGCCCCCTCTCTAAAATGGTTTTGAACTTCAGCAGTTTTTATAAATTTATAAAGGTTGCCAAATGACATCGGTATTCGCTAAATAAAAAATACTCACGATTATGCAGCAGGGGGCTGCCTAGATCAGCAATACCACGTGCACCTCTAATGGAGACCTGGTTTTACATCATGACTGAATAATCACAGCAATTATTGAATAAAATACTTTGGAGGATACCTACTTGAATTTCTTTTTTCTGTATGATTTCTGGGAATGGGACAGACATCAGTTTTTGTAATCCTTCCAGAAGGTAGCCATCCGTATTTGAAAAATAATTAATACAAATACAAATTATTAATGCCATGATGAGAAAGTGTGACCTCAAAGACCTTGTAATAGCACTGAGATTTCACAGACCGACTGCACTATGCTTTTATCAATAAATAGTGTGTCCATAAAATCAAATAGAGAGCTAACAGATTTAATCAGAACTTTATACTAACTGTAGTTAACAGGATCATAAAAATTAAAGAAGGAAAACATCTATCCTGTCCTGATTTAACCTCTAGTCCACAGCGTAATATTTTTTTTTTTTTCGAGGGCCAGAGGAACTGACAAAATACCCATGAGCCACAGGGCAACTGAGAATTTTCTCCATAAGCTCCTGTAAGAGCGACTGGAAGTAGACTGTAGCTCCCAATCTGTATGAAATAGTGTCCTGCGAATGTGCAAAATGAAGTCACACAAACAGAGCAGCACAGCCCGGCAGGAACCCTGAAGAGGTTACCGATTGCAAAGCAGAGTCTTTGCATGGCAGCCTCTGGGCTGCTGCTGTTCCGCACAGCCATCTGGCCCACCCTGATATCTACCAGCTAGAAAAACCCTGTCTTTCAGCATGTCCAGGTGCCTTTGTTTCCCTTCTCTACTAGCCTTTCCTCTCTCTCCCAGTCACCACACCCAAACAGTTACAGAGGCTTTTTAATAATTTCATTAGAGGTCCCTTCATCCTACAGACAACCACATGAGTCCTTGGAGAGGAAGCAAAGCAGATGTGAAAGCTGAGATAAGAGTCTGTCTACACCTTCCCCTGTTGCAGTGCTGGGCAACATGGAGCTCCTTAGCATGCAGAGGAAAAGAGTGGCTGTCTTGGATTCAGACTTGTATGGAGATGGCCCAGCAAATGAACAAACCAGGACAGGGAATTCATTCTTTCCTTCCACCCTAATTCAAAACCAGAACTACCAGACAATCCAGATCTGTGCTCTTCTGCTTCCTCCTACACCACCCAATGTGGAGATGACTAGCAATGGGATTTGTGGGATCTGCTGCCCCTTATCTGTGGCTTTAATCATAACAAAGATAATAATAGATTATTATTCAATGTAATATTATACTGTTATGTAATTATTTTCTGATTATCTAGTAATTAAGCCAAGTTTCAGTTGAAGTGCAGTACCATTTCATTAAATTGACAAAACGAATAATGATTTCTTTAAAAAAAATCTTTTCTCAGAATATTAATACTACATAAATCACATCAGATTCAAAGGAGGACTGATGAAATTAGGTTAGATTCAGAGATAGACACAGTTCCCAACAGCAGATTCATTGTTTGTGACAGCTCTAAATCTCTGAGGTGATGTGAGCTTCAAAGCACCAATGACACCATAATGATTTCAGTATGCAGTTAAAGCTGGAGCCATTGGAGGAATCAATGCCATTTCAAATCTTTAAGTACTTCTTTCCTTCAAAGGAAAGAGCAATTTTGGAAAATATTTTGCAGATTTAAAAAAGATAACAATCAAAAACCCACTTGCTTTAACAGCTGTTTGTTCCAGCTTTGTATAGGACTACCAAGGTTATTTTATTCCCTGAGTGAGAATAATTCTTCAGATCACACTTATGGTGCATTTATTCTTCTACATAAAATAATAAAGTTTGTGCCTTTGGTTGGTTAGAAGCCATTGCTTTCAGGAGAAGTTTCTGCTGGAAAATTAGTTCAAGGGAATGATTAAAAAAAAGTGTTTCTTAAATATTATGGATAAATCAACATATGAACATTTTTTTCTTGGCTCTATGGACATGGTAAAAATCAATGAAATGGTTTTCTGTGGAGAAGCTTTTCGTTTCTCCCAGGCAATCCAAAATGAATTGCTCTGTTTTGTTTAGTCCTTCAATACCTATTACTTCAGCAACAGTGAGCCCACTTGATTGTACAGATCACCAGTTAGGCCACTGCAGGTGAATTTTTGAAGTCCAGTTTTATGGTAGTCCTCTGCCCCAAGCACTACCCTGCACTACTCCTTTGCTTTCTCTAATTGCTGTAGCTGCTCTCTTCCTGGGTTTTTTCAAGAAGACTTCTGAAAGCTCTTGTTTTCTTCTGTGCCAGAACTAAAGACAACTTAGAATCCTTGGAAATGCTCAGAAAATTAAATTATTTTCCAGCCTTTCCCACCCAGCATGGTGCAAGGAATGTCTATGTCCTTGCAGAACATGAATACCCTCTCATTTTATTCTCATTCCAAAACAGTGAATCTTTTAATGCCTTTGATGTAAGTTTTAGTGGACTGCATGTCAAGTAGAGGACATTATCCCTGGAGCTGTACAAGGATTATCTGAGCTAGAGTAGTTCTTTTTGAATGAATGTACTTATAAAATGCCAAGCATTTTCATAGATATCACTGTTGTGCTTGATAATTACTCAGTTTTCTGGTGAGTTCTAGGGCTGTATACATATACTAGCAAAATAAAAAAATATTTAGCAACAAGTAGAGGTTCACTAGGTCACATACTGCCAAATCCCATCCTAAAATCCACAGAAATCCTAATTTTTAACTGTTCTTTCCTGGCTATCTTCATTGTGACTATGAAGACTCCAAATTTCCTTTGATATGACATGTTTCTTAAACTTCCCTTTTTCAGATATTACAAGGAATGTAGACAACAGTTTTTTAAAACTTTTAGGCACAAACTTTTAATTATGGTGTCATATACGCTTCACATTAAGAGACTCACAAATCTACATTTCCTACTTTATAAGCATTTGAAAATTAATTCTCTACAGAATGTTGAATAGTCTGTGAGGATTTTGAAGAAGAGTGAAAGTCTGATAAAAATGAAAAATGTTTACATTTCAAATATCTGTCACTACATCACTACATTGTTTATCTCATAGTCAAAAATTCTTTGTTTCATTTTTAAATGATTCCTATAAATTTAGGAAGAAACCTGTTGCTCTTAATATAATAAGATTGAGAGCTAGTTGAAGGGAAGAAGTGAATCGTCATTAATGGGGCAAAGTCTGGCTGGAGGTCTGTGGCTAGTGGAGTCCCTCAAGGGTCGGTACTGGGACCAGTACTGTTCAATATATACTTTGATGACCTGGATGAGGGAATAGAGTGCGCAGTCAGCAAGTTTACTGATGGCACAAAGCTGGGAAAAGTGGCTGACACACCAGAAGGTTGTGCTGCCATTCAACAAGACTTAAACAGGCTGGAGAGCTGGACAGGGAGAAGTTTAATGAGATTTAATAAGGGCAAGTGTAGGGTATTGCATCTGGGGAGGAAGAACCCCAGGTACCAGTATAGGTTGGGGACTGGCCTGTTAGAGAGCAGTGCAGGTGAGAGGCACCTGGGGATCCTGGTGGACAGCAGAATGTCCATGAGCCAGCAATGTGCCCTTGTGGCCAAGAAGGCCAAGAAGGCCAATGGCATCCTGGGGTGTATTAGAAGGGGTGTGGATAGAAGGTCAAGAGAGGTCCTTCTCCCCCTCTACTCTGCCCTGGTGAGACCGCACCTGGAGTATTGTGTCCAGTTCTGGGCCCCTCAGTTCCAGAAGGACATAGAACTCCTTGAAAGAGTCCAGCACAGGGCCACGAAGATGATGGAGTGGAACACCTTCCTCATGAAGAAAGGCTGAGGGAGCTGGGTCTCTTCAACTTGAAGAAGAGGATACTGAGGGGTGACCTCATTAATGTCTATAAATATGTAAAGGTGAGTGTCAGAAAGATGGATCCAGGTTCTTCTTGGTGATGGCCAGTGATAAGACAAGGGGCAATGGGTCAAAACTGGAACACAGGAAGTTCCATGTGAATGTAAGGAAAAACTATTTCACTGTGAGGGTGACAGAGCACTGGAACAGGCTTCCCAGAGAGGTTGTGGAGTCTCCTTCTCTGGAGACATTCCAGACCAATCTGTTTAATCTAGGTGATCCTGCTTGGGCAGGGGTGTTGGACTAGATGAGCTTTCGAGGTCCCTTCCAACTCATTACATTCTGTGAATCTGTGATTCTGTGAATACTCAGAGGAGAAATGGATTTCTCGCAATATAGATAAACATCTTTCAGTCTGTTAGTGAAGAGTTTCATAAGACTAATGACAGGGAAAACTGGCTTTAAATTGGTGTCATATTCAAGTTTTCTTTATTAAATACTGCCTTCTCTTTGGTAAACAAATATTTTCATCAGCTGATAATTTATAAGACTAGTTTTGATTTGATTTCCACTATGTTTTCTTGACAAGTTATGGTTGGGTTTACAAATACTTTCAGAAGAATCAAATTCTCTAGCGTATAGGGAGGGGCTAGTATTATAGTTTTAAATCAGCTTCTAAAAATGATTATAAAAAGTAGATTTCTACCATTAGAGTACTGTTAAGAGCGACAGAAACAGAGCAAGATAATACCCTACTTTGAACAATTTAAGTTGACACCCAAACCCATAGTTTTATAAAATTATGAATTTGGGACTGAAAAGAATAAAAGCCAGACAATCCGCTCTTCAGAAGCTGTAATAATTTTAATGAGAGATGGAGGGATGTTCTTGTTTTCACTTCTCTGATTCTACTAATGCATGACTGTAATTCATTAATTCAGGGTCAGACAATGAGCCTCCGAGCAATTATTCACATGAGTGGTCTCATAGAATTCAATGTCCTCATTTAATGTGCCATTAAAATGGTACATGGGTGCATCTAACTAAAGCAAACATTAATTCACTGCAACACACAAGAGGGAACACTGCAGTCTTTAAGCACAGCTACTACCTATTGACAAAAATGAGAAAAGAAAATGACTTCTTGAATTTGGCTTGTTCTAGAAAAGATTTTGCTGAAAATTCACAAGCTTTATACTATATTCAGAAAACTATGAGATTTCTATTTTTTTCAGAATTTTAAAGAGACTACTTTCAATAGTTTGGATAAATTCAAGACAATGTCAAGAATAGAAAAATCTAAGATGCACTCCTAACAATATTTAAGCATTACACAGCAGAACAGTAAGGAGGAAGCCAGCACTGAATCAGCCAGGCATACGGGCAGGTCACTCTCACTTGTGATCTCACTCTGTTTATGGCAGACATCATAGGCAGGCACCTTAAGCAGGAGCACATAAAAAGTAATATGAAGTACAGCACCATCCTGGTTCCTCTTCTCAGGGGAATTAGATGTTTTCTCATTCATATCTTCTAGTCCAACACAGTTGCAATATATACATTTTTAACTCAGAAAAACAAAAATGTCATTACATTTAATCAAATGATGAAAAAAAAAATCACTTCTAAAAGACATATTTTCCATCTATCTATTTCTCTGTCTTTACTGCACAGCCCATGGCCAAAAGTTTGCAGGCCTGTTAGGATGTTTAGGCCTGAAAGATGCCATAAATACCTGAGTCACCAGCTAAATGACTGAAACCACCTCCATCTGCCTATTTCTTTCATATATGTTTGGAGTCCACATTGCCAAAAGAGAAAACAGAAGGGGCAGACTCCACTTGATGTGTCTGGTACCATTCATATACCTTGTTGAAGGCTTCATTTTGCAACAGTTTAGAAATTCACGTTATTCCCTGGCCTATATAGCAGCCTGGGAATTTCTTTAGCACAAACAAAAATCTAAATACCATTACCTGGCCCACAGGCATTGCAGGCATCTCAAAACTTTGTAGCTAAGTTATCAGTTAAGCCCAGAAGTCACTGCATATTTCCTTGCTTGTCAAGAACACTGTATTCAATACATTTTAGAGAGGTATGTCCTTCATGGCTCAAGATAAAGGCTAATGAGGCTGGAATTAGCATAGATTAGCATCATCCAGTTTTAAAAGGTGTTGAGGGAGTGTGAGTCTAATCCAAACCCCAGAATTCATGCCTCTCTCATCCCCATCCCACGGCACCACACCTGAAAGGATCCTCCCCTGCCTCATGTTAATTTGAGTCAAAATATTAATTCACTCCCCAAGGAACATTTCTTTGCTATGTTCTGTACTGAGATACGTATAAATCAGACCGACTGTATTACTTCTGCAGCTGACATGCAAATACCAGGTATTCATGGAACTTAATTGCCATTGGACTGTGTAGTGGTCAAGACAAAAGAGGTCTTATCATCTAATACAATTTTGTGACCGGTGATGTTCTGTAGTCAGAAAAAGATTTTCCTTTGGTGGGTAATTAGGAGCAAGCACCTGACTCTATATTATGAATTTAACTTCGCAGACTGTCAAAGCCTGTAAAAATACTTCTGCTATCACCAGAGTGAAGGCCTTTTCTCTTTTTCGGTAGCCATTTTAAGGCCCCGAGGAAAAAATCTGTAGAAAAAAAGCTTCCCCTCTATAAAGTGTGTTAAATTACAGTTATTGATAGGTGCTATTTTCACAAATAATAATAATGCTCTATGCATTTCTATTAAAAGAAAAATACCACAGCTGGTAATCCTCTACATTGTATATTATACAACTGACCTGTCAGGCTGCCTCAGCTCAGGTATACAACCTTTCAATTGCTACTACAGTTTGGATAACAAATTAGACACTGTCAACTTTGATTGGTGATGTGTACCCAAATCTGTTCTGTACATGTCACTAAAAAATAAGTCCACACTTCCTCTTTTTAACTACAATATATGTGGAAATTTAACTAGCTGTAGTTAATCCCCTTCCATTACTTTACAAAAAGACATAGCAAAGTTAAAACAGTTATACTTACTCCTGTAAAGCATTTAATCTGAAACATGACATTTTTCATATCTGTTCTTGAAATTACCTAAGTACCATTCGCCTATATGAAAGTGAAGAAATAGAGCCTACCTCTCCTTCAGTGTAAGACACCAGGGAAACTACTGTATCACAAGGGGGAGCATTGACTTTTTTATATGAGCTAGAAGTCTCTTTAAAAGACTTTAAGAGGCCTTCTAGACTCTCTTCATATCCATATCCTGCATGGGTAGTAGTGCCTCCAATGGGTTATGCACTGAACCTGGTACTGGGCTAGAGCGGCAAAAGCTATTTAGACCAACTAAACATCTGTGTCCCATCATATTGGAACTCTTCCCTGTAATATTTCTTCACAAAAAGAAAGCAGCTGAAGAGGAGTAATCAATCCACTGCTAGGACTGAAATGTGACATGTGCTTGAATCATTCAATAAAATTTGTTATAAACAGCACAATGAAATTCCACAAAATACTTACAGTTCTTTGCATTAGTAGAGGAGTTTCAGAGCAACCTATCCCTTCATCATTAAAACTTGATTCCATATTTATTATGTCTTCAATAACCTCTTCCATCTGATAAAATAATATTTTAAGACCAATCATTGTACATGACAATGGAAAAAATGTTATTCTGAACATACAGAGTAAATAGTCTTGATTATTTATTACATCAATAAAACTGAATTTCAGAATTTCAGAAGATCTTAAACTTCAAACAATTAAAGCACTTTTACACAATATTCATATTTTTTACTTCTTGTGAAAACTCGTTTTGTGGTTTAGCAAGTTACTTCTTTCCTCCAAAACCCCAGCTCATTCCCCTTTTTAACCTCTAATTGCAACACCAAGATTAGATAACTGGACTGTAACTGTGATCTGCCACCTTCATCAAATGTGTCATATCTACAGTGTACTGTTGCATTGATGCAGGAAGGCTGAAAGGAATCTGTGGTTCTGCAAGAGCATGAGTCACTCAGTGTTATGCACTCCTCTCAAGATTCAGCAGAGGTTTGTGTTGGGTTTGGCAGTGCACTGAATACTTCTCCAGACTTCTGATCCCACTTGTGTTCTAATCTGAATCAAAACCTACTGAAGCACATGGAATAATTAGCATATGGCTAATTGATTATGTGGGATGAAACTGGATATTTTGCAGACATGCCATAGAATCAAAGAATCATCAAGGTTGTAAAAGACCTTCAAGATCATCAAGTGCAACTGTGGACAAGGAACGTGATGAGAATTCAGTGATAACTTTGGTTGGGTTTGATTCAAAAAATAACTTTGGGAAAGATCCCATGATGAACCTACTGCAGTTTACTACCTTCAGGAACAGAGGATTTGTGTTGTGAGGCTTTTCAAGCAGCACTTGGGAAACGTCTAAAGAACTGTAGCTGAAGGAAATGTAGAGGGCCTTATGCAAGGAAAGTACCACGCAGGCCAGACATTGAAGATATTTCAACACGGGCTTTTAGGTCACATGACTGAGCACGGCTCACTCTTCTCCATCTCTAAAATTCACATACGTGCTGTCTCAGGACTTGTGCCCAGACTTGTCTAGTAAAGTCAAAAGTATGCCAGGCAGTGCCTGCAATGAGGCAGTATGGATGACTCCAGTTCACTGCACCAACCTGTGTGCGGGCTCTATGCTACGTATTGGTCTAACTTTAGTCGACATGGAACCACAAGGCACATCTGCACTAGGAAATCACACTGTGCCAATCATGTCCCTAAGGCTCTGGGATGGGATTACTCAAATAACTCGAATCATACCTGCAAGGATTTTGGGCAGGGCCAACTATCACTCTCCCCGATATCCCCAGACACAGTTCAGGAGAGGGGTTTACAAGCCACCCTGTTGCTTTCCAGTACAGAATGTGGTACAAGGGCAGGCACCAGTTGTTCCTGGTTAAGCACCCAAAGTGCCTGAGAATGGTTCCAATGTGCTGCACTTGGCAGCACAGTGGTGACCACAGAGGTCTCCACAAAGGCCATCTAACATATCCTTTGCAGACTAGTGGCTCCAGTGGTCCACAAACCGGACATAAGATGTCAGTTGTCAATACAGAAGGAATGGCGGAGCCCCACATGAGCATTCCAGGAAGTGTCAGATGATTTTTTTTCAGTTTCTTCACGCTTAGCTGCATAACATCCAAATGTTTAAATAGGTCCCAGTATATTTATAAGATTCTTCTGTTCTCTTAAAGCCCAAGATATGATACAGCATCTCCATTTCTTATTTCTGTAGGAATTCTCCTCTTACCTAATAAGCAGTCTCTTTTGAAATCTATTGAAGTATTAAAGGCCATAATGATCTACATCTCACACTGGCTGAGAATCTGACATTGTATAATACCTGTACCTCTATTAAAATCAATGGTGGCACTAAAGTTAGCATATCTATGCCAATTTACCCAAGATAACCCACATATAAATATATCAGCTAACTGAAAAATGAATGAGTGATTCTTTCAGTTACATCTTTAAGGTGATCAGTATTTAACTTTGTTATGCAGTTAAGATAATGCTTTTAGACAGAAATAACTCTCTGAAAAAAGAAATTTGCATTGCAAAGTACATATTCAAAAAACGTACAGTGAAATATGATGCATAGATAAAAAGTTGCAACAGTACATTTTAACTGGCAGTAATTTAGATGCCTGATCATGCACTAAGCTATTCACAGGCATTCAAGGCAATTGCCCACATAATCTAAAAGGATTCAGGGAGCAAAACCTGTAACCGAAGGCCCCATGAAAGTAAAGTCATCTCTTGCCCACTGCCAACAGAAGGAGGGTCATATAATGCTTTTGTAGAAGTATGCAAAGCTCATTTCCCCATTCCTTTCATCAACCCTGCCCTACCGCATTTTCATGTTCACTTCCGAGGGCCAGCAGCTTGGTAACGGGGCTTTCTGGTGTGCCAATATCGCTGACGGGAGGCATGTGTCCGTTTCTTAAAATGGAGGTCACTCCCACAGGCTGGATGGTGTGGGAGTGGGATAGGGAGAGCGTCTGGCTGGACAACTTGGTGTCGAGGGTCAAGTACTGCTTCACCTGGTGCCTCTGGCTTTGCTGTATGTGGTATCTAGACTGATTTTCCAAGTGTGTTTGTACCTGCGAAAGAATGAAAATAATTAGCAAAGTTTCAACATACCAGTATTTGCCCATATATTCACATAAACAACTTCAAAACACTGGATTCGGTTTTAGTAGCACAGGGGTAGGGTTATTGTTGACATTTTTTTTTCTTCATTTTTTCACTCTTACACATTTCTTATTTGTGTACTATTTTCCTCTAATGCAGCTGAATAAACCTAAAAAATTACAAAGGAAAACTAGAATTAGAGAATATAAATACAATCCTCAGATAAGACCAGAAGTATCCTACACACTTTTTTCTTCTCATTAAAGAATTATCTCTGTTGAAATCACTGATCATCATCAGTAAATCTACAACCATATATATACACTCTAAAATTAGTATCACAGTGAATTTACAATATTTTTTCTTGAAATTATAAACAAATTTATAAAGAATAACATAATCTCACCAATTTTAAGTAATCTGATCAGACACTCAGACCTAAATCCATATTTGGCTCACCTTGTGATAAGTAGAGTCAGTTAAATGAGGCATTGCCTTACTTTTGCAAAATAAAAATTAAAAAAATAAAAAAAATAATAATTAATAAAGAGTCCAAGTTCTAGCCCTGAATGACTGTATAATATCCTCAAACCATGCAGTCTTCTTAAAGTACCTCTTGAGAACAGATCATTTTTGGAGTTGGTAGGACTTTATAAACTGAGTGGTCATGCCAAAATGCCTAATTGAGTAAGACTTTGGGCCATCCTTTGATTACAGAGATTGACAGTTGTTACTTCAAACAACTCCCTTTTCAGATCAATGTCACATTCCTGCAATTTAACTACCAGAGGAGCACTGCATACACAAACCTTACTGTCATTTCAGCCCTGTGGCTTTCTCCTCTTCCTATGGCATGACTGATCACAAATTTCTTGTAATAAATTTTTCTCAAGTGGCCTCTGTGTAAGCATGATTAATATTTGTTAAATAATAGCAAGACATGCTTTGCAGCCCTTTTTTTTCCTAAAGAAAAGAAAAATCAGTCATTTAAACAAACTTCTTTTTAATTCCCCTAACATACATAAGCAGAGATAAATAGCCCATAAAAGGGGTTTGCATTTAAATTAGTTATATTTTTGTACAATATTGCTATACCTACTTTATTTTTTATCATATTATGGTGGCATGTCTAGAATTATTTTAATTATATTTCCTTAAACTAATTTTCTAGTTATAAAAAAGATTAAGCCATGCAGTAATGAATATAATATTAATTATTTTGATTTAAGCCTTCAAGCTATTAAATAATATTCCATTAGAATATTGATATAAAATCTTAAATACACTGTTTAGATTTTCCTCCATTTTATTTTAGGAAGGCATGAATCCCATGTAAGATTTTAAAATGACATGTGTATTTGGGATTTGCTTATATTTTTATATTACTTGTCTTAAATGAGATCTTTGTGCTAGTTTTGGAAAGTGCATGCTGTGCTTTTAATTTATGCTCTGGTTTATCACATGTAAAACCATTCCAAATTATTCAGAATGTCACGCAACAATTTAGTCCTTCAGCTTGAGTAACAATTAAGATCATTTTGAATATTACACAGTCAAACAGCTTGTTACATTAGAGTCCAAACATGAAATCTACTGCTTGCAGGTTTAACAATGACACCAATCTTGGGTGACATGAAATGTGCTGAGGGACAGAAGGTACATCCCACTGTATGGCCAGAGCATTTGCTTCACAGCCCTGTTTGCTGCTGCTGTTTCAGAAGCATCAATGGACACTTTGGGCTTGTGTTGGACTCTAGGGTCGTGGAGATGAATCCACGCAGTCACCACAATCCAGGCTCTTTCACTGCCTAAACAGATTAAGATGTCTCTCCAGCATCACTGAGCACTGCAGTCAGCATCTTTGAAGGCACAGCTAGCTTGCATGGTACATATGTGAGTGAGGTCATTACACAGGCTATAAATAGTCCAGCTACTTTTTTCTCTTCAATTAAGCTGATGATTGTTCCATAATAAGAAATTAAATGTTTCATGCTTCCTACCTGAAGCATGAAATTCAGAATATCAAATATATTCAAATTAAATGGAAAATATCTTTGTTTTTTCTTCTCTCTTGGTCAGTGAATATTTAATCATTTGTTTAAAGCAGAACGACTTTAAAGGAAGACCCTGAGATGGATTTTAAGCCAAAGCATTAAAGCTTGTTGCTCTGTGGAATCTGTTTTCTCATCTCTGACACAAATTAGGCAGTGTGATTCAATAAAGCGTATCTTCTAGCTCTCAGAGGGCCATTTTCTATTTAAAATTTCTCTGCCTTCCTCTTTTTTGGTGAAGTGGATGTCCTTGCTTTTTGACGCACCAGATTTCTGAGAATTCCTAGCAGAAATAGGCACCCAGCGACTACCTGATGATCCAGAACGTGACTCAGGCAAGCGTCACACATAGCCAGCATTGAATTGTCCTACTGGCACATCTGCTCTTGCTCTTGGTACAGTGACCTGACTCCTCCTGTCAAGTGCTCCTGAAGTTGTGCAGGCTCTGTTTGGCTGTTGTGTTTGCAAGGTGTATTAAGGGGATAAATTTGTGCAGATGATGTTCTTCTCCTCCCGGGCATTATCTTGCAGCTACTTAGGTCACGTACTTTAAATGTTAATTATTTCAGATTATTTGGTGAGTGAAGGAAACCATAAGTTCAACAGCAGATGATAGTTTATTGGCTCCCTCCTAGGCACTGTTTTTGTCTGTTATCTGGCTTTCCTAATCATGGTCAAATTAAAGCCTATTCAGAATTAGAAACATCAAACATGCAGAGACCTAACAGCATCCCGTCCACACTCAAATATTATAATTGTACCAGGACAAAGCTAGAACAAAATTGAACACTTATAGATGGATTTTGCAACCCATAAAAATCCCAATGTGCATGTAACAGACTGTACCTATATCTATTTTGTATCTCACTGACAAGCCAGTTCTGAGAACATGATAGCCTTTCAGAAATACAGATGCATATTCAAACTTCTTCAATTGCTCTTTCCAATTTAAGCACACATCATCATGTCGTAAAACCATGGTAGATTTGTGTAACAGCTTTTCCCACATTCACACTAATTTTACTTTCATTTCTAGGACATTGCACAAAGGAACAACTAGGCCTTCGGTAACTTATTTGCATAAACGATTTTACTTCCACATTTGCTGATGAGAATTTTTTTTTCCATTAGTAGAAGAATACCTAGCATGCCAAAAGTAAGAAAGGGGCATATTTAGGGGACCTAGAGGAGGCATGAACAATGTCAATTATATTCCAGTAAGTAGCAGTGCTACATCTCATATTGGTATTCTACTAAGGGCAAGGAGGTGATACCTGTATTGCCAGGCTGCTTAGCCCAACATCAGTCCTGGAAGAATAATCAGAAAACTGAAAGGAGATTCAATTAATAAATTATTAAAAGATAGGAATATAATTAATGCTAGTCAACAGAGTTCTGTGCAAAATAAGCCTTGTCAAACACATCTGCTTCTGTTCTTTGATGAGATTTCAAGCTAGGTTGCCAAAGGTAACGATGTAGGTATAATACACTTCAACTTTTTGTGTGCCTTTTGACTTAGTATCATTCAATATTCTAATTAAAAATATACCACTACACAATATCAATAAAGCATGTTTTAACTGGATAAAGAATGGCTAACGAACATGCATAAGAAAGTAATCAGCAAAGGCTTGGCATCAGAATAGGGGGCTCTTCAGCCTTGTACTACTCAACATTCCCATCAGTGATCTGGGACTAAAGAAAAATAAAACTGACTTAAAAAGAAAAAATATTTTTTTAGAGTACTAATTCTATTGAAAGGAAATGTGTTCTCTGCCAGCCAAATACAGATCTGCATATGCTGGAGAAAAAAAATACAGGAGGTAACAGTGGAGAAATCAGAATGGAAAAAATAAATGATTCTGTAAAGAATTTGTATGGTAACAAAACAGCAACTCAGGAGGAGTGTCCAGATGATGCCACAGAAAGAAAGGGAAAATTACTTAAATGGCCTCATTAATGTTTATAAATATGTTAAGGGAGAGTGTCAGGAGGATAGAGCCAGGCTCTTCTCAGTGGTGGCCAGTGATAGGACAAGGGGTAATGGGTCCAAGCTGGAGAATAGGAAGTTCCATCTTAATATAAGGAGGAACTTTTTCACTGTGAGGGTGGCAGATCACTGGAACAGGCTGCCCAGAGTGGTTGTGGAGTCTCCTTCTCTGGAGACATTCAAGACCAACCTGGACATGTTTTTAATCTGTGTGATTTAATCTAGGTGATCCTGTTCAGGCAGGGGGGTTGGACTAGATGATCTTTCATGGTCCCTTCCAACTCCTAATATTCTTTGATTCTGTGTGATTCTGAGATAATTGAAGTATTGAATAGGAGTCTGGCTTTACTCTGCTTTTATTTAAGGCTCAAGAGAGATCAATAATAGAATCCTAGAAATATTTCTACCCCGAACATTTTTAAAACACAGTTGAAATAATTGAAAGTATGCAGAAAAAACTATGGAAGTAATTGAAGACAGAGAACAGGGTGATTCAATAAAGTCTGAAGGAAGTCATCTATGCTCTTGTTGTCAAATGAAAAGTAGAGAAATTTGATGGAGGTGCTGAATACAGCGGGTAGCTTTCAACTAACACAGAAAGCAAAGCAAGAGCCACTGGCTACAAGCTGTTGTTAGACAAGCTTATATCAGAAATTATACAAATAAACACTCAAATATTTAAAAGAAAATGCTCTAATTGCTTTTTTCCTCAAACTAAAGGTCAGTGATTTTCTGGAGAGATGAATCAACGAAGTCCAAGATATACTTTTATCAAAACATTACTGGCCTCAAAACTGAATGCTAGGATGAAATCCAAATGGTATTCAAAACCTGTGATTTTAGAGGAATTACAATAAGTGGTCTAATAACCCTTTCTGTGCTTAAATCTTATGAATTTTTGGATCTGAGAAGTAGCTATTACAACAGCAAACTTTTCCTTTGATGAAAATTCACTCTGAATTTAATAAATGTTTAAATCTCTGCTGCAAAATAATATTCTTAATATGGTCATCGTGTACTGGACAAAACTCAGTAGACTTCATTGCAGTTTGCTATTTATGCTGGATCTTAATGTCTTCCAGTGTTTTTAATAGCTTTTGATGGAAAATTTCTCACCCTAATGGGATCTCATCACTTATCATTAATCCTGAACAAAACACCTCTCTGAAACTGAGTTATGGGGCTTCATGTTCTTTTCAGCCACTGTACTAGAAAATAAGCATCTAATTATGGATTTTTTTAATTATTAAAATGTTCCTTAAGTACCCAAAAAGTTTAATTCAATTTTAAGATAAGAAACACAGTCACAACACAGACTATTTAGCTCTGTTTCTGAGGATTTTCAAATGGATTTTAAGGGTAAGGGGAAAAAAGCATTTTTAGTGATGAAATAGCCCTTTTTAACTTCTGTTACAAATGAACATCAGTTGTTTGTTTTTCCTGCTCTTTCTATTAAACCTTTTGAGGAAAGTGTATTTGTGAAATTGTTTCATAATAAAATTAAATTTCAATTTAAATTAATGGTTATACATGTCTTTTCTATCTTAAAAAATACCACTAAATAATGTAGCTGTTCACTTTAATGTTTAGTTTATAAAAGCGTGCATGATTGTGTCAATTAATTACTTAAGCTAAACAAAGTAGTTAATTTTTAAATGTGAATATTTTTCTTATTGGAACTTTGATCTGACTAGATGAGACCTTTCCATTAATATGCATGAAGATAGAAAACAAAGCAAAAGACATCCAGTCTGGCAACTCACAGCTGTGTTTAGTCGATGCCTTACAGCAGCTTTCAAGTTAAGAAAAAATTCTCATGTGACTCTAATGCACTATTTTTTCATCTTACTTAACCTTTGACATCATATTCATCAGGAACTTGTGAATGTTCTTTCAAGGGTGAGGAGACTGAAGAAGAAACATTTTAAAGTTCTTTGACGAAGGCCATGTCTTCAACAATGACTACCGCTTCTGTATTTTGGTATCTCAATGTCTAAAAATAGCTTATAATTACACATGTGGGGTAGGATGGGGGCAATCGGAAATTCTCCATCATGCTGCCAACCATTATGAAAAGCGAGAGAAATGTGGGAGCAAAGAGAGCAAAGCAGAGCAGATATTGCAGAAACTAGTGCTGGGTAAGGAAACTTTCTCCGCGCAGCATAGGCATCAGAGCATCATTTCTGGCAGGGAGAGAAAGGGAGCAGAGCTCTCTGGGCTGTGGCAGTTAGAGGCTAAATCCCACAGCTAGCCATTTCGTGTCAAATCCCTGTGCAGACACGGGGATTTTGATAACATTTCTCCATTGTGGCATTGTCTCGCACTCACTGAGCATTGATGGGGCTTAGCCCTTTCAGGTATTCCTCTGTGCTAACCTTCTTGTGCAATCAGAAATGAGTTGGGGGAAGCCAACTACCTGCACTGAGCAGCTACAGAGACGTTATCAAAGCAAGCACTTCCATTTGTGCGGGTACACCTGAGACACTCTTGGCTTCTTAATTGAACTCCTGCGGTTAAGATACACACAGCTCTGATGGCTCCTTATCCATCACCATTTTGACTTCTGAAGAAAGGATCCCTAAGGTCTTAAGGCCAGCTTGTCAAGTTTTAAAATAACAATGAGCCTAGATGACTTTGTGGTCTTCACTGGCAGAAAAGACTCAAGTTTTTAACATTACACTATAAAAACAGTCTATAAAGTTAAGCAAAGCAAACTGCAGGAAGTATTTTTGCAAAACTATCCCTTTGATTTAAGTTAGAATTTGAGCTGAAAATCTAAACTGTGAATAAAACCAACCACTACAGCTAATAGGCCACAAAAGCATAATGGTGGACCACAGTCGAATTATGAAACTCGGGCTAAAATCCTTACTTTGACTCTGAACAGTGACCCTGTCCGTGCTCTCATTGATTCATGAGATCTGTGAATATAATAAATCTTTACTGTTCCAGTTCCTCTTTATTGTTGATGTTATTAAAAGACAGCAAATGTGACTCTTGCCTTTGAAGAATGGAAAGAAACTTCTTATGCAGCTAGCTGTGTTTAAAGAACTGGGTCCCGGTATCACCAGAAGTCATTCAAATTAGTTCATCTAATCAATTCTATTAATGTACAAGAGGATATATGACATGTATTAAAAGAAAATCAGTTTTGAATATGGAAAGTACAATCATCTGAGTTGTACTTAAAAATCATCTGAACTTTAAAGATCTAATGGCTTAGTGATTTTTGGATAAAACCACCATTTTTTACTGATTTCTCATATGAAAGATTCACAACTGTATGACAAGGGAACTACATCAACTTCCTCAAAAAAAAAAAAAGCAAAACCCATTGGTTGAAAAGGGCAACCAGTTTGTTAGAAGTGCCAACAATTTCACCACCAGATGACAGCACCGGCTATTACTGACCCCTCTGTGAATCTTGGGTCTCCTTCATTTTGAAAACGAACTGCACTGAAGGAGGACGGAGGAAACAAAGCCAGTGGCATAAGGTGGTTTGGTGAGGGAGTCACACTGGGGAGGCTAATCTGTTGGACAAGTTATTTTAAGTCTGAAAAGGGATATATCTTCCGTAAAGGCACAGACAAATAACAGCTTCAGCCTAAGAAATGCACTTTCTATTCCTTCCCTCGGTCTCAAAATGATAAAGAGGGCAAGGGGGGAATCTTTCAAAGTAGATATCTTAGGTTTAGCTTCACAACATGATTTTTGTGAAATCAAGGCAGCAACATCATTTTGAGCCAGGTTAGTATCTGGCCACAAAGTGTGCTTCCATACAAGGGGAGCAGACTGGGTTAGCTGACAGCAGCAGGTGATGTTTCCGTTGAAACCAGGAATGGCACATCAAGGATATGAGACACATGAGAAAAAAAGTGACAGAAAAATATTTCATATCAGTTGGCAAGAGCCTTTTCAAAAAAATTCTACCTGGTCCATTTTGTGTCCAAATATGTTTTATGGTTGTAAGCGGTAACGAGTCAGAGCATGTTCATGCTTCAGGTTGCTGTCGGCATGCTACTCATGGGGTTAGCAAACATTACTTTCAGTACCTGAACACAGGCTACAAATCAGCATATTTCTTTTGGCAACATGCTTCCACTTATGCTCTGAGAGCAGTAACAGTGGACTTATGGTGCAGTAATTATGTGGTCCTTGAAATACTTTAATAATTTCATAGGATTTATGTTTAGTGTTACTCTTACAAATAAGAGCTAAATAAAGAGACTAGCTGTAAGGGAGGAAAAAAAAAATCCACACCTAATATTACCAGAAACTGCAATGAATATAAGTTCTTAGTTAAAACTGCATGGTTTATTTTGAGGAGTCTTTTCTGAAATACAGTTTTGCATGTTTGAGTCTGAAAAGATACTTTTCAACCTAACACCAACAAACAAAGAGAAGGGAAGGTGAGAATTTGTTCAGAGGACACTCACAGAGCACAAGGTTCCAAACACTTGTTTTGCTGTGTTCTGCAGTTGACTGGAAATCTCACAAAAATAGCATATTTGGAACTTTCAGTACTGAACTGAGTGAGCAATCTTGCCTTTTGACATGTATTTAAACTAATCTTAGTTCACAACATGTTCCATTCAGAAGTAACTCAGCCAAAAAAAGTAAAAACAAATAAAAAGAAGATATTAATACCATTTCTACTGTACAGATCACAATTAATTTCTTTTTATAGTTGCTTAAATTCTGAAATCAGCCTTTAAAAACTTTTAGAAAAATATGCTGTAAAAACACCATAAATAGAATAAAAAGGAAGTCTAGGAGAAACAAGTGTGTGCCCTTCAGTGATAAAGTTGTTCTTTACAGCACTTACGTTTCAAATCAGATACAACAAATATTTGTGCACTTAGCAGACACCACAGAATAAGAGTTTGAGGAGTGATGTTAGGGTAAGCTCAAACTATTCACTAGCTTTCAGCTAATATCCACTAAATAAAACCATGTTAATTAACAAAAGATGATTGATTTTACTGGGATTAATCAAGAGAAACTCCCACTTAGTTTAAATGAGAGTTCTATGCGAATATGGAATTAAAGATTACTACTGGGTAAGTCATTATTAAGAGCATTAATTATAAGCTGTATTGTACAGAACAAGTCTTTCAAATGCAGTGGTCCTAATATGGAAAGGAATGTACAAGTTAAAAATAAGTTAAGTTAGAATTGCCTAGAAAAATTATTGTCATAACTATGTATCTATGTGAAATCTTTCAGACCAAAAGTTAATCTTTTTTACTTGAAAATAAGAATATTTAAAAATCAAAATAACATTTTTAAGACTTTTCAGTATATTGCCATAGAACTTTCAGCAGGAAAACAATTCAAACAGTATGAGTTAGTAATTGAGTTGCTTTTTGTTAACAAATTTATTTCATTATCAAGTGAATTAATTAACATTTATCAGCATAGTCAGTAGGTCATATTGTGGAAAGAAGGTAAAGAGTAGTCTCTTAGGTCTGCCTTAAGAAGATGGCAGACGAAACCATGGTTCCGTCACACAGGCAAAATAAAGCAAGAGCCGATTAGCCTCTTTCTGTGTGATTTTCATCACACAGCTAAAGTGCAGAAACATCCTGTGCCAGCACAGTCACCTACTGGCAGTAGCTGGATTCCTATCAGCTTTATCACCTCTACAAAATAGCATCGCTCCAGAGCCCAGATACCCGAATACAGCAGGGCAAACAAGAAAAGACTAGTACAAATCTGGCCATGAATAATGTATCAGTTGCTGTTTGTGTATATCCAGTTGGTTTGAGGGTGAGAAAGGAGAAGTTGTTCATAAGAGTATTTCTTTAACTATGACTGGAATTTCAGTTAAAGGAGAATAAATGATGCAGCATTTTGAGGAAAGAAACCTTCTATCTGGTCTTAAATGCCTTATTACCCTAAGAATAGATGCCGAAAGAAATCAATAGGATGAGTATGGACATGTCAGCAGTTTCCTTCAATCGTTTTGTCAGTCTGTCATCACTGTTGCCATTCAAAAAGCCACAAAGCCACACAGAGGCAGAGCTCTTCTATTACAGTCTTTTGTTAGATTATCTATAAATTATGATTTATATTAATCTAATGTAGAATGAGCTAATGATCTTTAACATCAAACATAAGGATGTTCTCCACCCAGTTCAGGGTCCTAGTTTATTCAGTGCTATTTCAAAGTAGTTTAACAGTGTAATTTACTGAGATTTACTTGGGTTAATCACCTTTCCCTTAGCTGCATGTGGAACATACATGTAAGATGGTTACATTTCAGTAACGCCCTTATTTTTCTCAGCCAACTCCAGATTTTATCCTTATGATGGTAGCATTCAGGATCATCCTACTGAATTAATGGATCCAAAAATGCTTGCCAGAGTGATGAAGGCTTTCTTACTGAAAGATGATGGAAAGGACAGCATAGGCAAATGTGGCCTCAGACTGTAGCTGACCTGCTATCTGAACTGTTTGTTTGCCTGTCCCTCTTTCTTTGACCACAGATGCACAAGTGCATAGCTCACTGTTATAGTCAAGATGGTCTATAAGGAGTATCCTTCTCTGAAGATAAAGAAATTCCAGCACAGGATTCTCACTGTCCCTCCCCAGAGATGGATCTCCAGCAGAAGATTTTAGATTGTCACATTAATCCATGAGTCTGCAGTCCAGCTAAATTTAACCCCCATTTTCTGTTCCTGAAGTAAGATTTTCATGTGGGGTTTTTTTTGAGCACAAGTCTTACGAGGAGCAGCTGAAGGAATTGGAGTTCCTTAGCCTGTAGGAGACTGAGAGGACACCTTATCACTTTCTACAACTACATGAAAGGAGGTTGTAGCTAGGTGGGTGTTGGTCTCCACTCTACACAGTTATGTAACTAACAATAGAACAAGAGGAAATAGTCCCAAGTTGGGGGGGGGGGGTAGAATGAATATTATGAAAAACATTCATAAAAAAAAAAGAGTGGTCAGGTGTTGGAACAGGCTGCACAGAGAGGTGATGAAGTCACAGTACTTGGAGGCATTCAAAAACCATGCAGATGTGGCACTCCAGGACATGGTTTAACTGACATAGTGGTACTGGACAGACCAGTTGGACTTGATAATCTTAGTGGTCTTTTCCAAAATAAAGAATATGATGATTCTCAGTGATGTCAATGTGCCCACCTTAAAGACTCTATGATTCTATGTCAACTACTAAAGTTTTGTTTTCACTTCCAAAGGTATGCTTTACATTATTGCAGTTTTTCTTCCCTCAAAACCATTAATACTCAGTTGAAATTTACATTTGACAAGGGAAGTAAAAAGCTCTTTTACAGTTGTATCACCAAATGCCTTTTCTCTTACACAAATGTCTCCATAAACCTTGAATGAGAAGCTACACAGAGCACTATCAGTGGAGAATACTCAAGTCACTTCACATTTGCAGATTAAATTATCCTTCTGTTTTCTAGAAAAAATTGAGGCAATGGTGAGTGTCAGGACAGAGCCAGGCTCTTCTCAGTGTTGGCCCGTGACAGGACAAGGTGCAATGGGTCCAAGCTGGAGCATAGGAAGTTCCTTCTGAATGTAAGGAAAAACTTTTTCCCTGTGAGGGTGAGAGAGCACTGGAATGGGCTGCCCGGAGAGGTTGTGGAGTCTCCTTCTCTGGAGACATTCACGACCAATCTGGACATGTTTTTAATCTGTGTAATGTAATTTAGATGGTCCTGCTCAGGCAGGGGGGTTGAACTTGATGAGCTTTCAAGGTCCCTTCCAGTTCCTAACGTGAATCTGTGTAATTCTGTGAATGTGCCTCAAAGGCAGCAGGAAGAACAGGAAATGCTGACTGACAAATAGGTGGAAAAATGAGAACTGGATTTAATATCATTATGAAAGAGGATAACACTAGGTAAGAAAATCAGAAAAGTCCAACCATCTTTCTAGATCAGGCTGATAATGTAGGTAGAAAAAATTAAGGCCTGACAAATGTTGTCAGATGATGGAGCAATAGAAAAAACATTAATTTCAGTTTCTACTTAAAATATACTTTGAGTATCCATGTATCCCTAAAAAGAATACCAGAAAGCAAAAATAAAGCCTCTCAGTGAGAAATAAGAGACAATAAAACTGTTAAAGAAATGAAAGATTTATCTGTTGTCCTAATGAAAACTGAACTGCAAAAATCAGTCACATAAGGTGGAAATCAGACAAGCAAAACCAGCCTGAGAATGTTGGAACACTGTCATCATCATCATCTTCATCATCATTACCATCATCTTTAATTTAGATTCTATTACAGTTTTCTGGGTGATAGTTTACTCAGGTGCCAAGTCTAAATCTGGCCCTGGCAGTAAGCGGCATGAAGTAGTGCTGCCATAATAAACATAAAGGACTGGACAGCTTGGCACAAGAGAATGTCTTGGGTGGCTATGTAGAAGAAATGTTTAACCATTAAACAAAAGCAAGAAATAGAACGTGTTCAACATTTAAACAACTTTGGATGCAGAAAACTCTGATGTAACACCTAAAGCTGAAGAGACCACAGGAGTACATCGGGCACAAAGCTCTGTGCCAGTGTCGGCTGGGGAGCATGCAAAGACTACCAGCAAAACAAGAAACACTGCTTTTTCCTACCAGGCTTTCAGTCATTTTATGGATCAAAAGTAGACCTGTTGTGTTGGGGTTTTTGGTTGCTAGGGTTTTCTTCAAGTTGGCAAAAGTTAGACCAGACAGCACATAAGCAGGTACATAATTAAAAACTTTAGCTGTTTTATTAAAGCACATCCCAGTCTATCCCAATCTATCCTCCCTCATAGACAAGAAAGCAGCACCAGCCATGTATTTTCACCTTTTAGAGGATGTTCACAGAAACTTATTGGAAATGGATTTTGGGTCAAAGTGTGCAAGGTCTGTCCACTGTGCAAAAGTTGCCATGAACAGGAGGGCAAAGGTGCCCCATGAAAAAGCTGCCCTAAGTGACAGCTAACTTGGTTACACAATTCTTCAAATACTGAGAAGGGAGGGACCACTTTTTTTGTTGTTTTGGATGAGGATTCAGTGAAAGCCACAGAAAAGTCTGTAGTAAACATTTCTTCCCCTAATCCCAGTATGCAATCCTAATTTCAGTGCAATGGGTGTCCAACAGTTTTAGCATTTAGACTTCAGTAATGAGTATGTGCTACATGAGAGATGAACATGGCTATTGGTCTCCTAAACCTTCCTTCAGAGCCTATCAAATCTGATAGAAGTCACTCCAGGATTCCCTAAATACACAGAAAAAAGTCTTTGCATAGAAGCAAGTAAAAATGATTCAATATACCAGTGACTGCTGTACAGTAAAATTCTAAGTCTTTTTACTGAAGGCTTCAGATTCAGACATTGTCTCTGAAGAAAATGTGCGGAGAGTAGGAAAAAGAGAAAGGCTGGTAAGAAGGTGGAAAAAGAGAATTACAGCCAGAAGTGGCCTATACAGCAGTAGGAAATAGAAGTCTACCTATAAGCCTTCATATACAGATACCTTTCTCACTCTAATCAATGGCATAAATTCCAGATTCTGTTTTAAAGCTGCACAGTAAAATCAACCATTATTAAAAGAGAGCACATGGAATACTGCAGATTAGAAATAAAAGGGACCTTTCAGGTTTGTGACCATCTCTACTAGTGATCAATGGAAGTTGAAGACCATGTATCCATCCTCCCAAATACAAACTCAACATGTTTAACAAGGGGAAGACAGACAGGGAATGCAAAACCAGTAGTTGACAACGTAGGAAGAAGAAATATATGTGTTTTACAAATATTAATTCTCAATAATCTTGGTTCCTTCCATTCTTCTGTTTCTTCAGTACTGTTTTTCAATGTGTGATGGGTTGACACTGCCTGGACACCAGGTTCCCACCATAGCTGCTCCATCACTCCCCTCCTCAACTGGTAAGGGGAGAGAAGATACAGTGAAAGGCTCATGGGTCAAGATAAGGACAGGGAGAGATCACTTGCCAGTTACAGTATTGGGAAAAACAGACTCAGATTAGGGAAATTAATTTATTGCCAAGCAAATCAGAGGAAAGTAATGAGAAATAAAAATTAAATCTTAAAATATCCTCCCCCCACTTCTCCCTTCTTCCCAGGCTCAGCTTTGCTCCCAGATTCTCTACCTCCTTCCCCCAAGCAGTGCAAAGGGACAGGCAATAGAGGTTGTGGTCAATTCATTACATGTTGTCTCTGACACTCTTATCCTGTTCTGATGTGGGGTCCCTCCCACATGAGACAGCCCTCCACCAATTTCTCCAACATGAGTCCTTCCCACAGACTGAAGTTCTTCGTGAACTGGCCCAGCATGGGTCCCTTCCATGGGGTGCAGACCTTCAGGAACAGACTGCTCAAGCATGGGTCCTCCGTGGGGCCACAGCTCCTTCCAGGAGCCTGCTCCACTGTGAGCTTTCCACGGGGTCACACCCTCCTTCAGGCATCCATGTGAAGTGGTAGTCCAGTATGGTTATCCAATAACAGCAGGTGGATATCCGCTCTACCATGAACCTTCATGGGCTGCAGGGGACAACCTGCCTCACCATGGACTTCTCCATGGGCTTCAAGGAAATCTCTGCTCAGGCACCTGAAGTACCTCCTCGCCCTCCCTCTTCACTGGCCTTGGTGACTGCGGAGTTTTTTCCTCTCACATCTTCTCACTCCTCTCTCCATCTACAATTACTCCTGGTGTTTTCCCTCCTCCCCCCTTCTTAACTATGTTAAGCACTACCATTATCATAGATAGGCTTGGCCTTGGCCAGTGTCACTTCCATCTTGGAGCCAGCTGCTATTGGCTTTGTCATACATCGGGGAAGTTTCTAGCAGCTTCTTGCAGCAGCCACCCCTGTAGCCCCCCGGCTACCAAATCCTTGCCACACAAACCCAATACAGGTTGCATAGCTTATGATTCCACAATAAAATAGGTTTCTATTTAACCTACTTATTTCCAATTCTCAAATATCCTGTTAGCTAATTAAGGACTTACTTTTTATCTACCTATTTCCATCTCTTTGGGGTTGAGTGTGAGAGTGGGGGAATTGTATTTGGTTAATCACTGCTTATTGCTACAAGAATGCCTTTGTCCTTGCTAATAACCTTTTAGTCCCTAATCCTATAGCTACCTACACTTTTGCCACTTTACCCTGCCAAGGACTTTCACTTATTTCAGGGGAATACTCAAATGCTTATCGAACTGAAGCTTTAAATGATACTTGTCAAGGGAATCCTGCATTAGTGAGCTGTGAAACAAGGCCTTAAGAAGTGTCCACTTTTCAGTTGTGCCACAAAAAATTCATATTTTATACCCATTTACTGAGAATTGCAAACCTTTTAAAAGAACTTGTGATTTTCATTTTATACCTACAATATATTATGAGATATCATCTTCCACACTTGGAAACAGTAATGGTTTTGACTAGCCAAAGGACATGTATGTCTTGGAAGAAGCAAGATGACAAGCTGGCATTTCTTGGCTTAAGTTGATATTCTTTAATCACCAGACCACGCCATGGCTCCACTACACTGGGTTCTTCCTGAATGCAGCAAAACAGTCATGTCTTTCATAAGGAAATCATTCTTTCCACAACACTTGCCAGTATTTTAAATTACAGTGGATTAGTACTAGGGATTCTGTGTATTCAGCCTCTGCCCTTGTTACATTTTCCCTATGTGACTTTGAGCAAAACATTTATTCTATTTTCTTTGATAAATGTGAAGAATAATATATATTTATTACTATTGTTATATCTATTTTGAAGTATCTTTGGGGAAAGAAATGTTTCAGTCCCGTTGGGACAATGGCACCTTCTCTTCTCTGGGGCCTTTAGTTGAAACATTTCTTCTTTGTCTTCTTCTACTAATAGTAATAATTAATAATAATGATGATAATGATAATAATAATAATAATAATAACTTTCTTATTTCCAGTAAAAAGAAACCAGACCAAGTAATTTTATTTTTGGGGATTAAATATATTTCTTTGAATCTAAATATAAAAATGCAACATTTAGGATGGTAATTAATCATTTTCAGTAGACTGACAATTTATGGGCAAGAATAGACATGAAAGTATTTCCTTACCAACATAAGTTTTATTCACCCAAGTTCCTATAACAGCCTATTAAGAAGTAAATAGTTGCATCATAAGAAAGTTCACTGCAGACTAAGGTGGTTTAGTTGGTTTTCCTTTTTTTTTTTTTGTTTTTTGTTTAACCAGCAAAATATGTTTGCTCTAATATACTTGTAAAGTAAACACCAATGCAGGTTAATTTTTAATCTATAAGGTTTTAATGAGAGTATAAAAGTCTGGATGTGCCTTCTAATTTTGTCCTTTTAGTGATAGAACTTGACATCCTTAACTAGAAATATCCTGCTTGCTCGGGTTTACGCAAACCAGATTTTTTTTTTGGAAGAGAAGAAAAAAAGAGAGGTACTGTATCATCAGAAGGAAACATCAAAAGGCTAGTGGCAACATCTTAAAGCTTTTATCAAAGTAGTGAGGGAATGCATTAAAGGAACAATATACATAGCTTACAAATGACAGGACTATCAAATTCAGCAGTATGTCTGATGAACATAGAGGACACGTTTTACATGCATTCTTTGTTTTAAAAGAAAGGCCCGAGCAGTGGTTTTGCTTGCAAAACTATGAGAGGAATTTTTTTTTTTTTTAAATAAAGTAGCTTGGGTGTCTAGGTTGTGTCAATCAGTGAAGCTGCAGGGGAGTTATAAGGAGCCAAACACTTACACCCGATGACAAGCTACACTGTTAAAGTTTTTAAAGTCAATGCCTCCAGCACAAAATACATGTATTTTGGGCTTTCTATTCCCCTCCACTTTTATACCTATAGAAGAGTTGAGAAAAAGTGTACTGGGATCTGGCCTAAGAATTAGCAGTGTACATAGTTCAGATTAAGTGTACATAGCTCAGATCAAGTCTGTTACAAAGTGGTGGAGTGGGTCCACAAAGTATCTTTCTGTCAATCCTGCTTCCTCAAAATATTTCAAGAATCTGTAAGCTAGCTTCACCTGTTTGGAAAACGTTATTCACTGTTTCCTATTTATCCCCAAAACTTGCATTTAAAAGGCTTTGTTTATACAAGTAGCAGATCCACCACCATGTGAAATACCCCAGAACAGGATTAATTATACACAGTCTCACTTTGACCCCAACACCTTTGTGGAGCTCAGCTGCCTAGTCCTTTTAAATTCATGGTTTTTGCAGCCTGCCAAAGGAAAAATTACAGATTATGAATCTCCCAAGAAGACATGGCTCCTCTCTCAGCCTCTGCAGTAGTAGTTGGCTACAAGTCCTAGCTAACCCAAGACCCAGACTGCACAACTGGTGGTCCCAGAAAGTCCACCAACTGCTCCTAATATATTACTACTTCTCACTCCCATTAATATGCAAAAAGACTTCATACACTGAAGGATAATAACCATTCACCAGTTTTACAGCTAAAATAGCTGGGATTTCATATAAGGCTGGTTCACACAGAGCTGGGATTAAAACCTTGGTCAGTTATACATGTGTGCGTTTATTTTTATTTTTCAAATAGCCTAGTCTTAGACACTGCTATATCACTAAGAATTTTGAAGTAAGCCTGCCTCTCACAGCAGCAAGATGATATGCAGAGAGGCAAGGAACAATTAATTTAAAAAATAACATATGTGGCTATTTTGGGTCTAGTTCTTGCAAATTATTCCTACTACATTTTCTGGATCCACTGAACTCTGGCCAAGAAGGACAAGAAAGATATAAAAAATATTCAACATCACTATGCTTCCTCTTCATGTCTGCTTCATCCCAGTGATGGGCTGTGCATATGTTGCTCCATGGAGGGTGATGTAGGGATGGTAAGCAGCTATTGATTTGCAGCTCTTACAACATGTTCTGTGGATCCACAGACTGTAAATTCACAGGCAGCTGCTAATCCATGCAGAGGTGAAAAGCAATGGCTAAAAATTAGCATAGGGACTTGGAAAAAAAGGCCAGAATCACGAACCTCAGTGCTGGAGTTTTATTGTAAAGCACAGAATTGAAAAAAAAAATAATTAATGTTTTATCTCTACTGTGCTATTTTAATTTGTGTTTGACTATAAGTACTCTCTTTTTCAGTATAGAATGTGACAGGATGCATTTCTATGGCCAGAGCACAGAAGGTTCTCTTGGGGAAGGAGGCCAAAATTCACATAGTTATTTTTCTTGAAATCATAACTCTTAAGCTCATGAGGAACCAAGACATTTGCTTATATGCATCAGGTCCCCAGACTGATTAATGCTCAGTGCAGCACAGATTTATGGATCTTTCTTTCTAATAGCTCTTCCATGAACCCAACACAAGATGCGTTTTACACATCCTAACTCTCTCATCACAAGCTCTCCACCCATTTATATCACTTCAAAATGTCATCAGGCCAAAGCTGTCCACCAAACCTTATTTATTTATTGCATTATAGTAGCACAGAGAAACAGTAGTAGAGCACAAGCAAGGAATGAAACGGTTCCAACCTATTATCACCAATTACATCTACCACCTGCCAGCTCGGCAGCCCAGCACCTGCAACCTGCTTGATCCACCCAGATGCACTGCGTGTGCACTCACCAGCTGTGTTGCTCCTAAGAGGCAGTGATATCCCAGAAACCCTTCACGCTATACATTTCACAAACTCAGAACAAAATTTCAGTCTCTGCCCCACATTGCAGGTTGCTCAGGAGGCACAATCAACCCATAGTTATAACTACCAGCTCTACGGTGTGGCAGATTTCCTGCTTTTTTGAACGTCTGGAAATTTTTGAGCTCCCAGAGTGCAACTCTGATTTTGAAATAAACTCTGAAGGTCTTGTTTCTGTGATGCTGGTAAAAATCCAATATACGAAAGCTTCTTTGTTAAAACTGAGGGAGTCAGAAGGGCTGAGAAATATGACAAACATACATTTCTATCCATTGGAGAGCTTGATTAGGATCTCACAGACTTATGAAAGAAGTAATAATAAATACAGTTCTGAACCGACAAGAAAGAGAGTGAGAACAAGAGACTGGACATACACATTCAGTGCCTATTAATTGCCTTGGTATATGGCCTTCTGTGCTTGTGGGAAGTCATGTTTTAGAAACATTCATGCAGATATCCAGCAGAGAGCATGATAGCCTTTTCAGTAGGCTTACTCATACACCTGCAACAGCTAATGAAATAATGTCAACTTTTTATGAATATTCAGAGTGCTTTTGTTAATAAAAAAGGAGACATTATAATAGCCAGCCATTATGTAGGCTGGCACCAACTGTTCAACTTTTCTAAGTGGAAAAAAATAATTGTGTGTGAATCGTATTGCTCATAAAAGTGAGACATTTAGTAAGAAAGCAGGCAGACGTTGCAAACAGTTGCATCCCACCTCAGGCTCCACCTGGATCACCAGTTATTCAATTACCAGGGCTTGCCTCTACAATCCACACAACCTTACGCAGTGTTTGTACAATAGGACTACATGGCTAAAGACTAAGTAATACATGCAGACAGTTTTTCAAAATGAAATAACGTTTGTAGACCTGCATTTTCAATGCAGGAATTCTGAAACAGTAGCACTCAATAAGATCAAAGAAAAAGAAAAAAAAAGTCAATTTATGAGCCAGTTTAGATCCAAAATGTCACGAATGTCACGTAATGTTTTACTTCTCTGCACCATTCTACCTGGACTTGTCCAAAGCATTTGGTACTGCCCTGCATGATACACTTGTCTTTAAATAGAAGAGACATAGAAGGATCTGATGAATGAACCACTCAGTTCATAAAGAATTGTTTGGACAGGATGGTTGCACTCAAAGAGTTGTGGTCAATGGCTCAATGTCCAAGTGGAGACCAGTGAAGAATGGCATTCCTTGGGGGTCAGTACTGGGACCAGCACTGTTTAACATCTTTGTTGGCAACATGGACAGTGGAATAAAGTGCACCCTCAGCAAGTTTGCTGACAACACCAAGCAGTGTGGTGCAGTTGACACTCTGGAGGGAAGAGATACCATTCAGAGAGATCTTGCCAGGCTTTAGAGGTCAAGTCCAAGGCCCTGTACATGGGTCAAGGCAATCCCAAGCAAAGCTACAGGCTGTGAGGAGAATGGATTGAGAGCCCCAAGGAGGACTTGGGGGTGTTGGTTGATTTAAACATCCATATGAGCTGGCAATGCTCAACTGAAGCCCAGAAAACCAACTGTATCCTGGACTGCAGCAGAAACACCATGACCAGTAGGTTGAGGGAGGTGATGCTGTGGTGAGACCCCACTTGGAGTACTGCGTCCAGTTTTGGGGTGCCCAGAACAAGAGAGACATGCAGCTGTTTGATCAAGTCCAGAGGAAGCCACAAAGATGATCAGAGGGCTGGAGGACTTCATCTGTGAAGACAGGCTGATGTAGTTGGGCTTGTTCATCCTAGAGAAGAGAATGCTCTGGGGAGACTTTATTGAAGTGTTCCAGTACCAGATGAGCGAATTCTAAATTCAGATACAAGAAGAGGTGTATATATCATAGAGCTAAGCAGGAAATGCCTAACTTGAAGACATCTGCTACTTCTTTTCCCTTTTACCCTCCTTTTTAATTGAGAGATCTGTCCCAGAGCACAAAGACAGACAGATATTCAAAGCACTCAGAAGATTTAAATTTTTTTCTAACTGGATCTTACATACTTAGCAGAATTCTATCCTAGCCACCACTTGATGCAGTTGGGGAGTGTGTTCTGAATTTTAGTCACACTTAATTAGCATGCTAACTCTCACAGATTCAAATGAACTGTAACATGTAATGCGTAATAGTATTCCCTAAATTTTGGTTTAGTTTAATCCTGTTAAACTTGAAAATATGGATACTTCAGACAAAAAAAAAAAAAAAAACAAAAACAAACAAAACAAAGCAACTAAACATCAAAACATAACATTGACATTCAAGTCAGAGAACAATGGGCATTAAAGGAGAAAAATATTAGGATCAGTTTCCAAATCTTTTGTCCTGAATGCAGGTAGAGGCTTCACATTCTGTACAGACACAGTACATTAAGGAAACGAGAGTCAACAGAAAGAGGAGTCTTAACATGCAAAGAGAAGGGTGACTGATGCAGACTGGTAGGAATTCACAGAATCACAGAATGTCAGGAGTTGGAAGGGACCTTAAAAGATCATCTAGTCCAACCTCCCTGCTCAGAGCAAGATCACCTAGATTAAATCACACAGGAATGTGTCCAGATTGGTCTGGAATGTCTCCAGAGAAGGAGACTCCACAACCTCTCTGGGCAGCCTGTTCCAGTGCTCTCTCACCCTCACAGGGAAAAAGTTTTTCCTTACATTCAGAAGGAACTTCCTATGCTCCAGCTTGGACCCATTGCCCCTTGTCCTACCACTAGCCATCACTGAGAAGAGCCTGGATCCTTCCTCCTGACACTCACCCTTAACGTATTTATAGACATTAATGAGGTCACCCCTCAGTCTCCTCCAAGCTAAAGAGACCCAGCTCCCTCAGCCTTTCCTCATAAGGAAGGTGTTCCACTCCTTAATCATCCTTTGCATACTACATGCAGTGACAAACCAGCTTCATTGTGCTCTTACACATGCTCTCAATCCCACTGTTACTTTTTGCAAAGTTTGCAATAGTTCAACAATTTATTACTTTTTATCACACTATATTATCCTGGTCTTTGTAGAAGTAGCCAAAATATCACTTCCACCAACTGTAATTATATTTTCTAGAGGCATTAGTGTAATCTGAAGAGCAGTGTGCTTGTCACGTCCCACAGTCAGAACAAGAGAACTCTATTCCATGCCGAAGATGGATCATTCCTTTTTAAATTGTTAATCTTTGTGGAACCTGGTAAGAAACGATTGTTAAATACACCCTAAGTACTGTTGTGGATCTGTATTGTAATCCAATCTCATTAATTATATGTATATATGTACTCTCTAATCAGAATTTGGTTTGGTCACTTAACCTTGAGGTTTTTTGACAAAACAGGCTTGGTTTAGGCACCTTAAGCTAACATAACAATGAGAAACAGTAGTCCAACTTATTTACTTGTCTCAAGCAGTGTCCATTTTCAGGTACTTGGGAAAGGCGGGGGTGGAAATTATATGATCACGAGAACAGCTGTACAGACAATCCAAATAATGATGAGATTCACTGAGCTGAAGGAGTGCCTGGAAACTTCTAGCTGAAAGTTAGTGATGGCAAAAGAGGAAGTTCTAAACAGGAGCTGTCTGAAGATGTTTTACTTCAGCATTCCATAACATTGTTATTAATATTGCACATCTGCAGTGATGAATCCCACAGGCATTTAAAGTTATGTTAAAAAATCTTAAATAACAACATTTATTGGATATTCTTTGTTTCCTTGACAGTTTTCCTTGCACCTGTTTTATGGAAAGGAGCAAAAAACCCTACAGTACTCCCAGACTTTCAGAAGCAGCTGAATATGTATAGCTTTGAAGCTATCTTATTTAATTAAATTTGATAAAGTTGTTGAGATTTTCCAAATAAGAAATCATGATTGTCCTCATTGTCACATGCTCTTGGCACAGTCCTCTAACATACAAATGTAAGATAATTTCTCCTCTGCTAAAACTTAAACTAAAATCTAACTGCAATAGTATGAATGCAGAAATAGCAATGTGGAGGAAAATTATGAAGTCAGTAGAATTAAAATGAAAGAAAATCTACAGAAAATTGTGCATAAATACTGTCAACTTTACACAATGGACAAACATAAAATATTTTTTCAAATATTTTCTGAGATAATATTTATGGTAATTCCAATAAATGTATTTAAAAGAATTAAGCTTTATCATTATAGAATCATAGAATCATAAAATTGTTAAAGTTGGAAAAGACCCTAAGATCATCCAGTCCAACCATTAACCTAGCGCCACCAAGTCTACCCTTAGACCGTGTCCTCAAGCACTGCATCTACCCGTCTTTTAAACACCTCAAGAGATGGGGACTTAACCACCTCCCCGGGTAGCCTGTTCCAGTGCTTGATGACTCTCTCAGTAAAGAAGTTCTTCCTAATATCTAACCTAAATTTTCCCTGGCGCAACTTGAGGCCATTTCCTCTAGTTCTGTCACCTGTTACTGGGGAGAAGAGACCAACCCTCACCTCTCTGCAACCTCCTTTCAGGTAGTTGTAGAGAGCAATAAGGTCTCCCCTCAGACTCCTCTTTTCCAAACTAAACAACCCCAGCTCCTTCAGCCACTCCTCGTAGGGCCTGTTCTCCAGACCCTTCACCATCCTCGCTGCCCTTCTTTGGACACACTCCAGCACCTCAACGTCCCTCTTGAAGTGAGGGGCCCAAAACCGAACACAGCACTCGAGGTGAGGCCTCACCAGTGGAGAATGCAGGGGGATTATCACCTCCCTGGTCCTGCTGGCCACACCATTCCTGATACAAGCCAGGATGCCATTGGCCCTCTTGGCCACCTGGGCACACTGCTGGCTCATGTTTAGGCGGCTGTCAACCAACACCCCCAGGTCCCTTTCCGCCAGGCTGCTCTTCAGCTACTCCTGCCCAAGCCTATAACGTTTCCTGGGGTTGTTGCGACCAAAGTGCAGGACCCGGCATTTGGCCTTGTTGAACGTCATATTGTTGGCCCCAGCCCAACAATCCAGCCTGTCCAGATCCCTCTGCAGGGCCTTCCTACCCTCCAGCAGATCGACACTTCCACCCAATTTGGTGTCATCTGCAAACTTACTGAGGGTGCATTCAATCCCCTCGTCCAGATCATCTATGAAGATGTTGAACAGAACTGGTCCCAACACCGAGCCCTGGGGAACACCACTGGTGACCGGTCGCCAGCTGGATTTGGCTCCATTCACCACCACTCTCTGGGCTCGGCCATCCAGCCAGTTTTTAACCCAGCGCAGAGCGCACTTGTCCAAGCCATGAGCAGCAGCTTCTGCAGGAGAATGCTGTGGGAGACAGTGTCAAAGGCCTTGCTGAAGTCCAAGTAGACAACATCCACAGCCTTCCCCTCATCCACTAAACGGGTCACCTTGTCATAGAAGGAGACCAGGTTAGTGAAGCATTATGTATGAGGTTATATTATTAAATGTAACGGGAAATCTACAGTTTGAATCTAACCCTGTAGAAAGGCTTTTTTATCATTTAAATATGATTTGAAGGAGGTGGACACTCTCCTGGATGTTACTGCACTCTATTTCATTTTTAATTTAACCCTTTGAGCATTTCGCAGAATGACTGGGAGTTGTGCACATCAAAGAAAGAGATAAATGTGATTAATTCAGTTTAGTTAAAAAGTTGGAGCATTTTAACTTTCTGTCATGTTAGTAACTATAAACTAAAAGTCCTGTTGCTGTTTATAATTAGTTGGGTTTTTTTTTTTTCAAGGACTTCACTTATAAATCCTGAAAAGCTGCAGACCTGGTCACATGTCTGTTGCACTACAGTAGCATACACACTCCCTTTATCTGTGGGAGCCACAGGCACCTCCAGAATGATTTACTTCGCAGAGGAGACAGACACTATTTAGGTTCTGTCTTTGGTCAGGGATTCTTTTAAAAAATGTAACTTTCTTACCAGGCACTGAACAGCTCGTGGATACTCTGAGCAGCAACCCCAACATGATCCACTTGGAGAGGGAGCAGAGAACACCCCAGGGGCATTTGACACACATGGCAGAGTCAATCCCAATTTCCTGTGGTCCCCTAAACACACTGGGAAACAGCTGCTCTTACTGTGGCACCAGCCTCACACCTATAACCACCCACTTCAAGACACCCTCCTTGAGAGGGGTCTCAAGCACCCAGATACCACCAGCAGGAATTATGTTGCCCCAAAAACGTCCTGTAGCATTTATGGAAACAGAATTTGGAATTTTCTCACGATTTGTAGGAAAGACTTTGTTTTATCATCATTATCTATATTAAGGCAAAGGAGCTACAAATGCTGTCAATTATATGGTTTTGGAGTTATCTCACATAAGTAAGGTAAATGACCATCTTTATCTTTGTATGCTGGTCACGCTGGCTGAGATCATGACTTGCTATAACTCATTTCATTAAATCCTGAGATATAGTAGCTGAGTATCTGGATCCCTTTAATTAAAGTTTATATGGCATCATAATTTATACAACAAAAATTTGAACTGTCTTTACCAAAGTTCTGCAAGAAAGATAGCCTAACATTAGCAATTAAAACTGAACAGAGGCCACCCTTAGTTTGAGTTGACAGTGGTCTCTAAGAAAAACTAGTCTGAGTCATCCCATTATTGCTCAAAGTCATTACATTTCACTGTCCTATTTTTAGTCTTTTTTAAATAGATGTCAAGCCCAGAGACTGAAGATTGAGGAAAGTTAAGATGAAAAAGAATATTGAAGTTTTTCATTACAAAACTCATTTTAGAACAGGAAGGCAAAATTTACTTGATTCACAGGTTAAATTTTGTTAAGTAAACATCTGAGATGCTGATGGGTTTAAATATTATCAACATATTTCTTTCTGTTTCATTCTACAAACAACTCCTAACTCTCATCTTTTGAGTCTGCTATCTCCTCCATGTCCTGCTGGGTGGTCAATGGCCCAGTTTTGAAATTATTTTCATTTTGTTTCTGCTTTCTGTCCTTTTTTCACAGTGTGGAACATGTCTAATGTTGGATACTGTCAATATAATTCCCTTGTGAATGCACCCCTTGTACATTCACATTTATAATGCACCTAAAGAAAATGCATTTCTGCAAAAAACAAAACTAAAATAATATTTCATGCTTACCAGGCATACTGATTGCATTTAGCCAGTGGAAATTAAGAAGAGAAAAAAATGCAAAGTGATCTGAAAGGTATATCCACATTCCCAACCTATAACTCATGTGCTACAGACTGTGAATTTCACTTATGATGCTGTCATTATCACTTTATACAACAATCAGAAAAAATAAAGTTTCACTGTGTATTTGGCATTTTCAAACCAGCAGATACAATAAAGTGGGCTGCCAAACTGGTCTGCAGTGGAACTGTGCTTGGCTCACTGCATCCATGAAACTGGCTCTGAAACTGGCGGCAAAACAGGCTGAACATTTTTTTGGGGATCTGATTATCTTGCAAAACTTTCAGCACTTCCTTTTTCAGATTAGTCTGTGAAGTGTGAGAAGTCTCCTCTCATCCTTCCTTCTCCCCTTCCCCACCCTCAGGCTTTCAGCTATTGCTTAAGACTCACTTAAGGAAGTTTGAGGAGCATTGTAAAAATAATAATATGGACTAGATTAAAGCGGGTCTAAGCTATTTGGTGAAGAAAAGCAAGGGCATATTCCCATGCAGTGACTGAGGGTCTAGGTCAATTTGGCCAGTTCATGCCACCTCTCTGTGCCATCCTGCTGTCTTTTTACCTGCCTTCCCTAGGTAAGGGATAAATTCTTCAAGGCACAACCTATTTCTTGCCATGTATTTCTACCTGACAGGATTCATCTCACCCAAGTTCAGACACTTCAAAGTAGGACATCTCTAATTGAGAGGATCGTCTTACAGGAGAGAAAGCTCCAGGAGGTGCTTTGTTTCACTGAATTCAGACAGTGAACCAAGGCCCACACAGAGGTCTGCTGAGCTTGCTATGAAGGCAGCCAAGCATTAGTAACCTAGGCTAAATCACCCGCCTTTTGGACACAGATGTAAGAGCAGATGAAGTCTCTCTGATAGAGCCTGTGTTGCCATTTAGACACTCAATACAACCTTAAGTAAAGTTTCATTTGAATTTGGTCTTTCATCTGCTTTAGTTGAGCAGATTTTCTCTTCCTTTCAAAGTCACAATTCATCAAACACCCAAAAAGGGGGAAATGATTTTGTGCTGCAAGATCTCACCTCTGCAGCATATCCAGCCATTCAGGGAGGTAAAGAGGGGGATTCCACTTACCCAAATTGGGGGGGG